>JASDQU010186792.1:8284-20529 GCA_032191745.1 Picea mariana | reverse complement strand
TACAGAGGTTTATGGAGGAATTGGGAAGAATTAAGAGAATAGCAGGTTGTACTGTGACAGTGAGAGTGCCATTCATCTTGCAAAGAACTCAGCCTTCCATTCGAAGACTAAACATATATAGTTGAGGTACCACTTCATACGATCTGCCTTAGAAGATGGACATTTGAAGTTGGAAAAGATACACACTAGCCAGAATCCTGCAGACATGTTAATAAAGGGAGTAACCAGGGAGAAACTGAGTTCCTGCTCAGTTTCAGTTGGCCTTCAAGAATGAAGATGAAGATGAGAAATTTGCCAGGTCCAAGAAGCTTTAGAGTCCAACATATACAACAGCGGTGGAGTTGTTGAGATCAGTCTCCAAGTGGGAGATTGTTGATTGTGGAGCTTGATTATGTTCCTGATTTAGAGGTCTTTGCTTTCAGCCATGTTTATACCCCATGAAGACTTTATACCCCAGAAGTATGTACACTCTTCCATGTGAGGGAGTGCAGAGGGGGGGTACCCCCTTTGCGGGGTCCGCGGGGGTTCGGGGGCGAAGCCCCCGAAGGAAAAATTTCCTTGTAAATGTATATTGTAATTTCATTGTAAATCTAGACCATTCATTATAAGGTCGTAGATCTAACGATAGGGATTATGTTAGGGTTTTTTGCCCTAGAAGGCAACCCTCTTTTATGGGGGAAATGTATTGCGGCTATGATTGATGGCGAATATTGTATTATGAGATAGGAGACTGTGAGAGAAAGAAGAGGATGGTATAGTGGGTTTGCTGTAGGTTGTATCCCTTCATATGCTGGATAATAATAAAGGAAGGACCTGACAATTTCTTTGGTGGACGTAGCCCACACTGGGTGAACCATGTAAATCTATGTCTCTCTTGTATTGTGTATCTTCTGTGTTTTGTTTCCACATTTGTTTTATTTTATTACTCCGCGGTCCTGTTTTTCTAACAGTTAAGAAATTGTGTTTATGTTTTTAATTAGCATGGTCCATTGTGTAAGCTTGAATGTCATGTTTTGTATGTTATTTCCACATTTAGTATTGGTATCAAAAATTGTGTTTGGGTCGTTTTAGAAAGTGACGTGACCCAGCTGGGGGATGGGTACGTTACACACTAAGTGGTATGGGTTGATCATGGAAGATGCATGTAATGTATTTCCTTATCTCTAGCCTTTAAGGGGCCACATTAGTGTTATAGAGTAAGAAACTATGCAAGCAATTTTGCACAAAAACCTTGAACCACTGAGCTTGCTCAACTTATACTTGAAGTATATTGTTGATCCAATAAAAGATAAATATAATGACAAAATATTCATTTCTTTTACTTGCTGAGTCATAACATCATCAGTTTCATGACCACATCTTTTGAGTAAACAAAGCCACTAAAAGTAACGCTAATTATTTTAAAATTGATTATAAACGATTTTATTTTTCAGGGTGCACAAACTAGCTGAAGATATAGAGCCTTGGAATAGGATTTTGTGAATAAATTTCTCCAAGGCTATTAAACTCAACATATGTGTCTGACTAAGGCAGTGGTGAAATCCATTGTATAATTGGTGACGTCAGGAGGCTCCGCTCACACCGAAGTTAAGCACGAGGTTGCACGAAGTTTGTTGAAGAGATATCCCTCTACTACCTTCTTAGATTCAAAGATATTTCTAGGGATCTATTCATATCTAGGGGTCTTGCTAGTTCCTTTACCTCTATGAGAGGTGGTGCTTTCAAGATTTCAGGCTTTTTTCCCTTGCCCATATGGTGGACCTGCCTTATGACTCTTTGTCTACGCTTTGGCTATATCATGGTGGCTTAGTTTCTTGACATAGGTAGGCACATAGGTTACTTGCAAGAGTTATTTTGCAAGTACTCTGAGTTAGATAAGGGTCAGACAACACACAACCTTATTGGAGGATTACCTCTCTGGGGGGATCTGATCGACTACATTGTTAAGCCCACGAGGGCCCTTATAACTGATTCTGATACCTCCAATATTTTGAAGGGATTCTAAGGCCCCTCTTGGGTGAGCCATACCTAATCTAGTGAGGGAGGCCCCTTTTCAGCCACTATATCGTATTTGTGTGCATTGTCTTTTTTTCTTTACTTTCCTATGCTCTCTGATTATTAGTTTGCCTCAGGATTTTGTGTTGCATCGTGAGTTTTCATTTCTATGGTTAGTGGAGCTTGCGTGACTCCCTTAGTTAGAGTTACCCAACCCATGGTCTTTTCTCATTCCATGGGGATGAATCCTTTTGTATTTCTGAGTGGTACATCAAATCATGATACTCAGCCAATGCCTTGGGCCTCTAATAATTTTTCTTATGGTATTCTAGACATGTCTTCACACTTTCCATCCTTTGTCTCGTCTTCTTATGTGAATCCTAGTTTTCGGTCTTGGGGCATGATGCCTCCTTTTTCTTCCTTTTCGTTTGGTGGGAGTCATATCCCTCAACCAACTCTTACAGTAGGAGGTTGGAATCTTCCTTCCTATGGATCCAATCCTAGCTTCACTTTTCCAGGAGCAAGTAATCAAACAGGTGGTCATTCTACTTATTACATCCCATCCATATATCCTTATTCCACTATGATGGTTCCTATGAATGCTTTTCCCATGGTAGACCTTTGTTTATCCTCTGGTGTTTCATCCGAGGGGAGTCAATTTTATAGTATGGAAACCCCCTTTACGAAGTTCCTTCATCTGGGGGAAACATATATCCTCACCTGAGTAACCCTTGTCATTTCACTTTCTCTTTGAAAGCAACTTCCTTAGTGACGATGCCCTTACAACCCTTTATGAATCAGTTTGGAGGAGGATACTATCCTTCCAGATAGGGCCATGGTGTATACCAGAACCCTTTTTGGCCCACAATTTCTCAAAACTTGTCTTTCCTGGAACCTTGTTCTCAAATGTCGCAACCAACCATCACCAATCCAGTCACTACAAGTCATACTGACATTATATCAACAACCTTTGCTAGTCATGTTGGAGATTGGTCGACAACCTCTGCAAGTCATGTTGAATACCAACAACCAACTGCTGCAAGTCATGTTGAATACCAACAACCAACTGCTGCAAGTCATGTTGGGGGCACAAATCTAGTCATTTCTATTCACATTGCACATACATATCCAACCTGTACTAGTCATGTTGGGGATTCATCACCAACCTATGCTAATCATGTTGGGCATTCATCACAAGCCTATGCAAGTCATGTTGGAGATCAGTTACTAGCCTCTGCAAGTCATACTGGGAGCATGTCACCAACCACTGCAAGTCATGCTGGGGCCATTCATATGATGGATAAGCCTCAATGTATAGGACATAATCCCAAGTTCCTTTGTAGAATTTGCAAAGGTGGTCACCTAATTTGTTTGTGCCCTGCTACTACTGTGGTATGAGAAGCACAATCCTTGTCTGATAGCCCTTCGGGTTCCGAGTCATCTTTGGCTTCCCAACATTGTAGTCCTTCTTTGGTTGATATAGTGGTCATGTCGATGCAATCTTTCGCTGACACCCGTCTTATTTTAGGGGGTGATGCATCTCTTGACCTTGTTGTCTCACATCCCGTTCAACCAGTGGTCATGCCAATGCAATCTTTGACCGACACCACTCCTGTTTTTGGGAGTGATGCATCTCTTGACCATGTTATCTCACATCCTATTCAACCAAAGTTTGAATAAGTGGTCGTTTTGATGCAATCTTTGTTCGATCCCACTCTTCTCTTGGAGAGTGACAAGTCTAAGGAATTGACGTTGCCAATGCAATATTCGTCCAATCCCACTCTTCTTTTAGGGGGTGATGTGTCTTTCAACCATCTCCTTAGAATTTCTATTTTTGTACCTTCTAAACAAGAGAGCATTCCACTCTCTTTGAGTATGCTCCCTCCAAGTCCTAGTGTGGTTCTCTTTGATTGGAATGATCTTGTAGAGCCTTGACTTCCTTCTTCTACACCCTTCAAGATAAGGGGAATTCTTCGATATATTGTGGATAAGGTAACCTATGCAGGTATTTTATACTCCTCGACTTGGAAAGCTTTGGGTTTTCCTGATATTGTGTCAAATATCTGTGAGTTGCTGAATTTTGACAGAAGTATTGCATGGGAGCCTTGAACTCCCCCATCATATGTTTCTTAGAACAACATTCCCGAGTCTTGTTTAAGCTCTTTTCTGACTCTCCCAAAAAGTGAAAAGATCGTCAAGTGAACTTGTCTCTTTCGCACTCGTTAATTGGATTTGAAAGGACGTCTATTTGGTGTAAGTTTAACCCTTTTTCGGACCAAGTAGACTAATTTTAAAAAAGGAATACTCTAGTCATTAGTGGATAGAAGAGTTCTCTTGGGAATTGTTTTATACTTTTTCGGGCATAGGGGACTAAATTCATGAAAAAGAAAATTCTTTGGAGTTAAGTTGTAATTGCATCTCCTTCTCTTGCTTACAGTATTGAGCCTATTGTCGGTTCCCACTTTCGCGTTATAAGCTTATTACCTTAGCAATTTTCATCACCATCCAAGCAAAGCCTTGTTTATATCCTTTGCATCTTGACACCTTGTACCCTAAGAGGAAACATTCCTCCGAGTGTTCACGTCTCGCATGCACCTCCTTGCATTTAGCATAGGTACATTCCACTGTTGGAACTAGTTGCTTACTCATGACACTCATTTCCTCCTCTGTATCATAGCATTCATTTGTCTATGAAAAAACAAAAAAAGATGGGCAAAAAAGGAATATTATCTCATGTTGGCAACAGTCGTGTCGCCTTTGAACATAGTACAAACTTTTGAGTCCACTTGTCATCCAAATTTTTGGTTTAGCATGACCTTGGGAAGCTAAGCTCATTGCTTAGAGTTTACTCCTTTGACTTATTACTTTTTTAGTCCTTATGGAGAGTTTGATTGATGCCTCCTACATCACAAAATTTCATCATTAAGTCTATGCTGCCAGATTCCTTCTTATGTCTCATGCTTGTTTTCAAAGGATGTTTATAATACTGTGTCGACCATTTCTCAGAACTCTTGATTTTGCATGTCGTCCATACCCTCAGTGTGTCTCATAATTACATGAAGTTGTAGTCCTACCATGCACCCTAGTACTACTTTCATTATGGGTAGGTAACCTTGAACCTAGCAGTTGACATCTCCTCATTGGTCACTGACTGGGGGGTTTCCCTTGTGTTCAACGGAAATAAATCTATTCACACATTGGGATTCCTATAGTGTCTTGGATTCCATTATCCTTATTGGTGGTTTCCTCACCTTTGCCGACAATTTTCATTATTAGTTGTCATTCAGAGGGTCTTTTTCGTGCACTGATTGCATCTGGTGCATGCGAAAGATGCATAGGGTCATTGGTTCACGAATATTTTCTTTGTCCGAGTTCCTCCAAATCATGAAGCTATTGATTTGTACATCATGCTAACTAATGAGAGATCCCTTAATTCTCTCCTTTCAGCGAGTCTCCTTCCATCGAATTTAGCTCATCTATTATGGAAATGAGGCCTAGAGTCCTATGAGTACCTAGAGGCTTGCAGTCATCAGTGGCAGGCTCTCTCGCCATCAACTGTTGGGAATACATGAATGTCTCCTGATCAATGGATTCTTCAAGTGTTCGACCTCAACACCTTTATTCACACTTTTAAGAATGTACTTGGTGCCTTGATACCTATTTTCATTATCACTAGGTTGTCTCGCATTTGTTAACGGTATACCTTAATGACTCGTAATCAAACGAAGTCTCATTGTGTTTGAACTCAACTCCTTCATTCACATGATGTAGACTTGCGCTTTTGGTGGATCGTGTAGAAGACTTGAACACAACAGTTCATAGTAGCATCTTTCTTGAGCTATTGCTATCATTCATTAGACTAGTACCTGTATGACTTCAGTGATAAGTGGAGATCGGATTGTACTCCATTGTATACAAATATATTCAAACTGATTTTGAGACTGGTTTTCACTGGGCCTTTTTCGTGACTATGCCAACC
Source organism: Picea mariana (assembly GCA_032191745.1). Classification (NCBI taxonomy): domain Eukaryota; kingdom Viridiplantae; phylum Streptophyta; class Pinopsida; order Pinales; family Pinaceae; genus Picea; species Picea mariana. The sequence continues at coordinate 14,555 of JASDQU010186792.1, read as the reverse complement.
TATGGCATGTATCTACTTTGTATTGCCTATTCATGGCCATGAACAACTATTTGGTATATTTCCACATGGATATACATTGTAATTCAAATTGGAAGTCATGTGCACAAAGTCATTATGGATTGTAATATTCTTATGAGCAACTAGTTCGTCCAACTGGGTCTCCATTACTCTACTTTTGGGAATTATAATGTATTTCGGCCATCGTAGATACTCCTTTGACCTCACACATTAGGGGGCATCTGTTATAGCAAGATTTGCCTCACCCCATGAAACTTGTTCAGAAGGCCTTTTCCATTTCCCTATGCATACGTGAAGTCCCCTTTTGCACTTCCCAGAGCTAAAATCATATTTTTCCACATATACACATTGTATCAGTTATACAACATGCGTATACGTAGGTTGCACCACTACAACCCGTGTACATCAATTTTGGTGTTAAAAAATTAAAAATTGTGTTGGGTTTCCATGTCACATCATGAGATCCATGATCCTTGACCTTCCATATACTGGAAATGTTCCAACTCGTCCCTTCAGTTCCATTTGAAGGCTATAAATGGTTCATATCCAAACCATGGAAAGGGAGAAGAATTCAACTTTTGAAAGCAAAGTTACTTTGGAGAAATTATTCACTTCATATTGAGTCTGCATCCCTTTGTCCTTTTAAGTCTTAACACATTGTCCATCCCCCAAGCTCTTCCCTCTTTGATGGACAACTGCATTGTCTCTCTTATATGAGCTTGCCTTTGGTGGAGGCCCAACTGGAAGGGACTTAGTTTCTCGGTTCTGAGACGTGCCGACATGAAAGTTTGTTATTCATACACTTCTTTTGATCATATTTTAACATAAATACTCTTTTCTTGTCCAATTAATGTCTTGCAAATATTTGAATTGTTATTCCATGGGCATTTTTGTTATGAATATTGATGGATTATACTATTATATGTGATAAATTTATATATTATCGCCATATGATTGCATATCTTGGTTGTTGAGGACAAGTTTCAGGTATATAGTTTTGAGTCAAGTGCTCAATGGAGGTCTTCATCGAACATCTGGACGAAGTAGGCTCTTTATTTTGTCTTGTTAGCATGTTTGTTTATATAGCATACTTGATATTAGAGTTGATTTCTACAGTCATTCTGTCTGTTGTGGTTTACCCCATGCCATAGAGTGATTTTCCTTGTAACACTTGCAGATTGGTTCCTTCTATTCCTTAGGCTTTCTCTTATAAGGGATCAACACATGCTTACTGAGACAACTTATAGAGTGAAGTGATTTGCTACACCCATAATAATATTCTGAGATATGTAGCTTGCGTGGGTGTGAATGCGGAGGAAATTATCTTCATCTTTTATCAGCTGCAAGTAATGGTATAATTATTGGTGAGGACACCCCAAGTGTGAGACCAAATGTCATGTTTTACATTGTCTTTTCTAGAAATTGATTTGGTGCACCGTCGTATATCCTACACTCATTTGAAATATGTTTTCTCGTTCCCTTAGATGAACATGCATCACCTTTATTGTGTCTCAATTCCTTTGAAAGTTTGGGGAAAAGGTGAAAATTATGAATGATGTCATGTTGATGTCATCATGGTCCCACAGACACATGACAACTTCATATTGGTCCATGTCAGTGCCTTTTTGGCTTTGGGGTCAGTCTACGTGTAGTTGCGCTCAATATGTTGACTACACCCATAATAATATTCTGAGATATGTAGCTTGCGTGGGTGTGAATGCGGAGGAAATTATCTTCATCTTTTATCAGCTGCAAGTAATGGTATAATTATTGGTGAGGACACCCCAAGTGTGAGACCAAATGTCATGTTTTACATTGTCTTTTCTAGAAATTGATTTGGTGCACCGTCGTATATCCTACACTCATTTGAAATATGTTTTCTCGTTCCCTTAGATGAACATGCATCACCTTTATTGTGTCTCAATTCCTTTGAAAGTTTGGGGAAAAGGTGAAAATTATGAATGATGTCATGTTGATGTCATCATGGTCCCACAGACACATGACAACTTCATATTGGTCCATGTCAGTGCCTTTTTGGCTTTGGGGTCAGTCTACGTGTAGTTGCGCTCAATATGTTGACTAGAGTTCCCAGTGGGCCCTCTCTATCTAGGGGGAAATATCATACCGGCTTGGATGGGTTCCTCGTTGGCATGCCATACTGTCATTGATCCTTCCCAGTATCTCAAGTAGACGACTATGATGTTTCCAGGTGACACTGAGTGGGAAGACATGTTTTTTCTTTGTAATGGGTGGATAGTTGGTTGGGAAAAATTGAAATACCACTGTCGCAACCTAATGATAGTGGTTTCTCCTTTCATTCTCTTGTTAGGCAACACCATTCAACTCACGACGCACATCTCCTCAAACCACCATTTCACACCTTATACTTATTATCGCTCGCACAACTTTACGATATGACATTAATCACCCACCATAGATCTTCCTTGATTGCAGTTGTTGGATGATAGACCACAGTACCTTCGTTAACACTTGATTCTTAGGCCCTGGTCCCATGATATAACCTTTTTCTGAAAAGGGATCGATTCTTTTAAGAGAACAATTATCCCTGTTATAGCTCTCAGTAAGAACTCATGCACTTAAAACTTTGTCTTGGGCCAATAGCTCATGATTTTGTTTGTTGATTTCTCTAGGGCACCTCAAAATATGTTATCTATTTCAACCTCAAAGCTCGGTAAGCTCACATTTTGCCTCAATTTTACCCAATTTTGACGTTATAATATCGACCAGCCTACATACAGGTGACAGGGTCAAATTTGATACTAACACACACAACCAAAAAATCCTCAACAACTTGGAGGGAAAAAGAAGAGGACCAGGAAAAAAAATTCCAATGCTGATTCAGGGACCATTCCCACCCAAAAAAATCAATGGGAGGGCATGAATAAGAAGAAGAAAAGTTGGTTCCCCTACATGATTTTTGGGGAAGACCATCCTACCCATGAGTGTCCTCAAAAGGATGAAATCCATCATTATTTGGCACAACAAAAGGCCCCCCAACAACCTATTGTCCTAACTCATCCTTTCCTCCCTTAACCTCAACATATGGTTGAAACAAATAATGCACCTCTGCAGGGGGTCATGGAAGGTACCCCTCATCATGAGGGTTCTTCCTCGAATGCCACAATTTTATGTGTGACCATAAAGTCAAAATGCAAACTCGAGCAAAGAACTATGAAAATTTTGATCCTACTTCTGCTACACAAGATAAAGCATCTTCTTCCCAGCCTAGTGGCCCTATTCATATTGAGAAATCATCCTTCAACAAACCTCTTCTACCCCCAAAAGGTTTTCTTTGATGAATGACACACAACCCAAATACACAGGCCTCCCACAACTACAGTATTGTGGAAGACTTGGCCCAGGTACCATATGCGATGTCAACACTCAAAGTTCTCCAAAGTTGTCGGATGCAACAAAAATCCTTGTTGGATTCCATAGGAGGGGTTGATCCCTTGAATTCAAGTTTGATAACATTTTATTTTGATCAGTTTCATCATAGGCTTTCCCATCAAGTCTATTTCCAGATCAAATTGAGGACGATAGGGAAAAACATCTTTTGCACTATGATTTATGAAGGAGCCTCAACTTGCATTATGTTTATGTCATGTTGGAAGGCCCTCGACTCCCCAAAGCACGATGCATCTACATAATTATTTAAAGCATTCGATGGACATATGTTCCATCCCCATGGGATTATCACCACCTTACCAATCAAATTAGGTGGTAAGATTGTCTCTACTATAGTGGAGGTCATCGACGCACCTCTTGAGTAAATTGTTTTACTCAAGCACAATTGGTTCTACAAGATGACTTTAGTTGTCTCATCTATCGTTAGGGTCTTATGCTTCCTTCATTAAGGGAAAATAGTGAAAATCGATCAACTTGTGTTTTGTACCCTAGACCTTGGATCCAATGTGGGGTCTAATGTACCCTTTTTTTGTGATGACCAATAGTCTTACATGAGTGTTGGTGCGGGCATGTTCAAAAATTATTTCCTCATGGGAAAATTCCCTATTCCCCCACCACCTCCTGTTATGAATGTTGCTCCAGTCAATATGATCTCTTCATTTACAAGTGGATCCCTCGAGTCTTCCAACCCTTGGGTGGTACCTCGTCTTTAGGATGTTGAATATTATGAAGCAAGTATGCCACTCACTGATGTAGATATTTTCGATGTGATAATCTCACCAGCGTTAGCTAATAATGCTAAATAACTCCATCCTCATATAATGTGTGATCTACATACTCCACCTAAATGGGTTCTTAACTCTCTGCATTCATATGATTTCCTAGATATTAGGTTGCTTTCAAAAGAGACCATCCTAGAACTCATGTCTTCCATAGAAAATCTAAAGGATGAGGTGTTACACACCAAATTCCCAAACTATTAAATGTTGCGCTTATGTATCACATTCTACTAAGTGTCGCACTTGTGCATCACATTCTACTAAGTGTCATAAGTGTTGTATGCAGCTTACTAAGTGGCACATGCACTTTATCAAGTGTTGTAAGCACCTTACTAAGTGGCACATGCACTTTATCAAGTGTCGTATGCACCTTATTAAGTGTCGTGTGCACTTTGATAAGTGTTGCATGTACTTTATTAAGTGTCACAAATTCATGACCATGTGGGAGTGCTTGTCACGTTCCCTAGAAAAGTTTGAAGAGAAACATATCATTTGAAGGTCGAAATAGCATCCTTTTACTTAATATTTTGAACATACTTGAGGATCATCGCCCCCTTTCCCATACACAAGGATTGATGAAATATGTGTAAGTTTTAAACATGTGAAGTAAAGCAATGCATATAGATTCTTAAACAAAACATAATTTAATCGATGGCTTATATACATAGTACATAGAGATTTATATCGGAAACGCTCAATTGGGGAAAACCTCTCTTATATTCATTATATCAAATTTCACCATTCACCATACAATATACAATGTTTTTAGGTATTTCGTAGATACCAAAACCCTAATCCATTAATCTTGGATTAATTTAGAAAACCGCTAAAAATAGCAAAAACCGCCTAAAAAAAAAATTTGGGGCGCTGCCCCAAACGCTGCGCGTAACCAGGGGGGCCATACCTGGGACCCCCCATGGAAGCGCTCGACACACACGACACAGAGAGTGCTACTAGAGGGATCATCAGATGTAGTTGTTGAATCTAACGCGCCCCCACACACACATGCAAAGAATATAACACATACCCAACATTCTCCCACTTGTTGTTTTCTTTGCATCCAGGTGTCCACATGATTATATAGTCAACAATCCAGGGAAGCAATGCCCATTGTTACTCTACACTAGGAGAACTTTTTTGTGCTCACAGACTTTGTCAATGAATCTGCAACATTCTTCAAAGTGTCAACCTTTTTCAGCAACACCTTCTTTTCCAAAACCATGTCTCTCACAAAGTGATACTGAACATCAATATGCTTTGTCTTCGAATGATAAGCTGGGTTCTTTGCCAGGAAGATTGCACTCTGATTGTCACAATATAATCTCACTGCTTGTTGTACCAACCCAATACCTAAACACAATCTCTATAACCATACTTCTTCCTTACTTGCATGAGTGGTTGCCATGTATTCAACTTATGTAGTTGAGAGTGCCACTACAACCTGTCTTTTTCTCATCCAACTGATTGCTCCTCCAAATAGGTTAAACACATACCCACTTGTGGATATTTTGCGATCCAGATCTCCAACCTAGTCTACATCAATAAATCCATGTATGTCCACCACTCTATCCAATCCTGGTGTTCCTTGGTAGCACAATCCATAATTGGTAGTGCCACGCAAATACCTGAAGACCTTCTTTACTACTGTCCAATGCTCCTTCCCTAGTTTTGACATATACCTGCTGATAAATCCCATTGCATGTGCAATGTATGGTCTAGTATAGACCATTGCATACATCAAACTACCAACTGCATTGTTATATGGAACATGGGACATGTCCTCTTCTTCTTCTTGTGTCTTGGGACACTGATCTGTAGATAACTTTACACCTATAGGAATAGGAACCTTGACCGGTTTACTACCATGCATATTAAACCTTTGCAATATTGTCTCAACATATTTTCTCCGATTCAACCAGAGTTTCCTGTTTGCACGATCTCTTTTAATTTCCATTCCTAGAATGAAGTTAGCAGCACCGAGATCCTTCATGTCAAATTTGGAGGATAGCTGGGATTTCACCTCCTTGATAACATCCATGTTATAT
>JASDQU010186791.1:0-20554 GCA_032191745.1 Picea mariana | reverse complement strand
TAACAAGCGCAAGGGAGATCACCATTAATGTCAATGATTCCCAAGGTACCCTAGTACATTCCAACGAATGTGAATAGATGAGTTGGAGTCAAAAATCTGTGGAATTATGCGATCAGAGGTCAATGGTGTAAACTTGCTGTCGGACGTGAGGAGGCCTACCATTGAGGCATGCAGGTCCCAAAGTACTAACTAGTTTCTAATCCTAATTCTTGGATAATATGTTGAAGTCGACAGGAATAGGCTCGTCGAAGGAGGGCCTTAATGTATCCCCCATCAACGACACGAAACATACATAGAGATGTAATTGGTAGATCAAATGAACATGGAATGACATGGGTTTTGAGACAATATATTTTTTATGGCTGACTTTAGAGGTAGATACTTCCCTTGAACACTGAGGCACGAGAGCAGAAAAATGACATGGACCAAAACTTGATGATGCAATGGATGCTGTGACTTACATCAGGTGACCCAGAGGAGTGAAAGAAACTCCAAGGATTGGCTCAGTGCAGAGGTTCAACGGATTATAATGTGTGCAAAAGAAAAAGTGCCGTGTTCAAGGGTGACTCTAAGAATTACTTGGTAATGTTCTCAAGAGACTGCTTGGCTTGCTTCTTTCAAATTTTCCCCCATCCAGATAGACAAGTACCTCTTTTTGATTTAATGAGCTCGAGGAGGATAACACATGCTTGATAAAACTCACCTTCGGTAAGTTCCTCTTCCTTTGTTTAACGAACTGGAAGAAGTAAGGGTTCGATCCCATATGGGCCTGTCGATGTTTTGTTTAGCGAGTCCAAAGACATAAAACTCAAAGGTTATTCATGATTATAGAGTCTAGAAAAACACTTAAAAGAGAACTCTCTCAGTTCCTTTTTCGTAAAGTAGTCTGACAAGACCGAAAAAGAGATAAACTATCGCTCAACATATGTTTTCTTCAAATACTTTAACAAGTGTGAAAAGAACAAGGTCGCTCGGTAATCTTTTCATATTTAGAGAGTCTGAAAAGAACTTAAATATGACTCCAATGTTGTCCTTTTTCGTAATGTTGGTCTTGCGAGGCTGAAAAAGAGATAAATTATCATTGGAAAGACGCCCTTTCAAACCATTTAACGAGTAGGAAAGGAAGCAAGATCACTCGACAATATATTCATATTTAGAGAGTCTGAAAAAAGCTTAAAGGAGACTCCAGGGGGTTCCTTTTTCGTGTATCCATACAATTCCAAAAAATAGATAAAAGTCTATCTGGATGTGTTCTCATGTATTTACGAGCACGAGAAAGGAAAAAGACTAAGCTCGGTATGCCCCCAGCATGAAAGCTAGTGGCTTAACTCCAGAAAGATCATCAAAGGCTGGAGACATGCCCTCCAAGATTCGATTCATTCACCGAAGGATAAGGGTGGATGAAAAGAAGGTTCAAGAGAGGTGTCTATTTCATTTTTTAACGAGCTTGACACAGGAAAAGAACTATGCTCAGGACCTCTGTTTCATTTTTTAATGAGCTTTCCACGGAGAAGAGAAACTATGCTCGTGGTTACTTCTTGATCATGGCTTCCAAGAGGATAATGATCTGGAAGGATACCATGTCAAGGGACAAAACTCGGTCATGGCTTCCAAGAGATCTTTTCCGGATGGAAGACAATCACTCTGGAAGGGACACATGTTGAGGGTCATGAAAGGAGTAAGGATATCTAGCTCCAATAACCCTACCGAAGAGATCACCATATCAACTACCAGATTCAAATAATCGGAAGTTGAGGTCATGGGAGACAACGCCACATAATTGACATGTGGTGGGGGCGATACTGTCTGCATATAAGAACTACTTAGAGAGGTAACCCGGTCGGGGCCGATGAATGAAAGTTGATCAATAGTCACAATTCTTCCATTGTGAGGGAAAGATATCACATGGAAAAGGGTGGATACAAGAGCTTTCATAGCATAGACATAATCCCGCCCAAGGAGTAAAGAGAAATCCAAGGGGTCTCGAACTACCATGACATTGATAAAGACAGTTTTCCCTCCCAAAGTTACAGGAAAATGAGGAAGGATCCCTAAAGGTTGACTAGTTCTTCTGTTAAAAGTTAACAGATTCTGTGTAACTGATGCAAGTTGCGGACAACCCAAAGCGTACCAAGAAATAGAAGACAAAATACTAACGGACGCACCTTCATCTATCAACATTTGAGGAACGTCCCGACCACGAACCTGTACTCTAATCTGGAAAGGAATGTGGGAGGGAAGACGAGGTCTAGTTAGCACACCCCAATCAAAAAGGATGGCCTCATTACTTCGAGGGGGTTTTGCAGGAGAAGGAGGAATTCCCCCCGGTACAATGGAGTCTGTATTAACAAGAAAGACATGGGTAGTATTGGGTTTACTCTCTAGAAGGGGAGTAGGATCGACTGATGATTGGATCAGATCAACCAATGGTGGACTTGGATAGACCACTTTGGCACTCTTTAGAGGAAGAGTGGGACTGACCGAGGAAGGGACTGGATCAATCACTTTGACATTCCTCAATGGAGGAATGGGATCGTCCGATGGTGAAACTGGATCGACCACTTTGGCACTCTTCAGAGGAAGAGTGGGACTGACTAAGGAAGGGACTGGATCAGTCACTTTGACACTCTTTGGATGAAGGGTGGGAATGACCGAGGAAGGGACTGGATCAGCCACTTTATCACTCGTCAAAGGAGGAGTGGGATCGACTGAGGATGAAAATAGATTGACCACTTTGGTGTCACTCTTTTGATGAAGAGCGGGGTTGATCGATGACGGAACTGGATCAACTACTTGGGTTCGTGGTTCAATCGAGGAGGAAACTAGATTGACCACCTGATCAACCAGACTGACCAGGGATGGAACTAGATTGACCAGTCCATCAACCAATGATGTGTCAGAGGAAAGCTTATGATAACCTTTTGGAAGTTGCATTTTTTCCAAAAGAGAAGAAGCCTCGTCCATGCGAGGACAAAGGTGAGAGTAATGATTACCTTTACATAACATGGAAGGGAACTTGATAGTTTTCTTCTTCTTACCAACTTGAACATCACTAGTTGATGGGGTATCATCGACATGACCAACAGAGGCCGACGACGTGGAGGACCACATTTCTAAGACCTGGATAAGATCGGGGCAATCCCTTAGAAATTGGTCACCCTTACAAAGGCTGCAAGGGAATTTGGGTTTTGGATTCTTCATTTTAATCTTGTTGACCTCATCAACACTCCCAGTACTATTAAGAGTAACTGGTTTCTTGGAGCCAACATCTAATGTTGTTGGAGTCTTGGTCCTATTCGGGTTATTCTTCTTCTTCTCTTTCCATTTCTTCTTCTTTTTATCAACCTGGCTACTTTCTTTAGATCTTTCACTAGGCGAAGAAGGAGAAATGGAAGGAGACTTGATGGACGAAGAAGGCAAAAATTTGACATGAGGTTGATGTGTGGGTGGTGTACCGACATCTAAAGTATTAGGTGCAAATGAAACATTGGGAGGATTCGGGATCACCAGAGTGGGGAACAACCAAACTGGTAATCCAATAGTGAGTCATGGAAGACTCAGTGTGGCAGCATATGGAGGACCAAAGTTTCCAAACAAAGGAAAGGTATAAGGTTCCCCAGGAGAAGGGGTTCCTCAATTGGTACTCCCAGGATTCGATGTCATTAACACTGACTCGACCTAAGGTCCTCTAAGTAAAATAAACAACAGACGCTATGGATCTGAGAAGCAATCAATCAAACAAACCTTCATATGATGAAACCACTAGTTGGTGATGAAATCCAACGTCGTGAGATCAAAATAGGAAGGGGCGGGGATAGAGAGGGTGGATCAGTTACGTTGGCGACCTGCTTAACGGACTTACACCTTGGTACAAGCTTCCACGTAGTAATTGTGGATTTACCCTCCAAGGAGCCCGAATGAGTTTGACCAACATCTATTCCAGGTACAGTGAGACTTCCCTTCACTGTCACCTTGTGCGAGACCATAAAGATTGTGGCTACTAAGGTCACCAACTCGTAGTCAGCCCCTGGGCGGGTACAGTTGACAGTCCAGTCGGAACGTATGGGCAAGATAACAAGTCCGAAATCAACTTGAAAGGCTCCCACACATAATTGTGGGTATACCTTCCAGTGACCCACAATATACAATCTGACCACTACAAACAGTTGGGCCACGGAGGGATAATCTTCGTAACTCACCTGAATGCGACCTCGTGCGTAACCCCTGTGTGAGAGGGGGATCCCAACAATCCAATACGACAATTGGATTTGACTCTCCCTACTACAAGATACTAAGTTTGTTTGATATCTTTGGAAAGTTATCCTTTCAACCTATTCCAAATCCCTACACCTTAAACTAATGTAGGTTTGCTAACAAAGATGTAAAAAGTCTGATAAATTTTAGTTAAGCGTTGATTTTATTGGCTGGTGTTTACTCAGAGGGTGTACGAAAGTGAAACTGATGGAATGATAACTCAATTCCCAAAAATATGCATGAAATATGANNNNCAATCAATTTTGTTTTCAATCAAATCCAATATGATGCTACAACATTTCAGAAATGCAAACTAATATGAAAACTAATCACTAAGATGTACTTTTGTCGTTTGTATGCGAATGATAATCAATTCAATACAAAATTTCTCCTGCCAACTACCCTTTCAGATCAAGGAGATTTGGATAAGAAAACACAGATTTCGCACAAACAACACACCCTTTTGCAATCAAACAAGAGAAAAAAAATAAAAAAAGCAAAAGGAAGGAGAAAGAGATTGGATCATATGACCTCAAAGAACCAAATGAGAAGAGTTACAGACTTCATATGTCCTTCACTGGAGTTCCGCTCAGTCGGATAGGAGAGGAGAAAGCAACGGATTGATTTCAAGCTCTCAACAACAAAAAATAAAAAAGAATGAAGAAGGGCATAAAATCTGAACAATAAGGTGTTTACTTCTCAGGAGGAAGCATGTCAAAGGTCAAAGGAAGAATCATGAATCATAAAGCAGCTTAGCAAGTGAAAAAACAGGATCTGGACCTCCAAAAAAAGTAAATTTTGAAGAGATTTTTGGGCAAAAAGGGTTGGCGCTCTAGTATAAGGGACACTAGAGTGTTATAAAGCTCTGTATAACACTTCCAGGGAGTGCTGGTGCTCTGCTAACATGGGCAGGGGGTTCCCCTAGACCTCGAACAAAATCTGATGCTTAAAAGGATTTATGTAAGGATTTTGTTTCCTCTAAGATTTTGTACTAACAATGATTGTGTTGTTTCGATATTTTGTTGGATGTTTTTTATCAGTGATGTAGTTTTTTATTTGAAATTCCCAATCCAATTGTTAGGACCCAAAAATGTCCCTTTTTTCATTACATCTTTTGAACATTCAACCTTCTCATTCCTAAGCTAAATGACTATTATAATGAGTACCAAGACCCTTTTTCCCAAGGTATGAACTATTCATMTTKCTTTTATATTTTCATTTACTTAGCATGTTTGATTGGTAACGTTCACATATTTTACCCATGAAATGATTTAACTAATGATCAAAATGTTAGAACAACCCACTTCGAGAAACTCACTGCTGTTACAACTATGCGCCAATCTTGGAAGYTGTTACATGACTTCTGCAACGGATGCCACCAATYCTGGAAGCTGTTACATGACTTCTGCAATGGATGCCACCAATCCTGGAAGCTGTTACATGACTCCTGCAATGGATGCCACCAATCCTGGAAGCTGTTACAAAACTGCTACAACAAAAGCTTGTTAATCTTGGAAGCTGTTACAAAAGACGCCACCAGTCCTGTTGTTTTACGACTGCTGCAACACCTGCTGATTAGATATGCTAGCTCACGATGTTGATCAAGGAGAATTATAGATTTTGTATTAATGATATCTAATGAACAACTTGAGAATCAGGGATTCTCAAGACTGTTCTGTTTTTGAACACTAATTGACTCTGACTTTAAATAGCATAGATTTTGTAATGTAAAGGGTTGTTAGTCTTTTTCCTTTGACAAAAAAAGAAAGAAAAGTAGTGCTTCTTGTACTCAGACATTTTCTGGCAATTGAATGAAAGAGTGGATTGAATTTATTTAGCAGACTGTAACCTATCTCTTTGAGTGGATTCAGTGAGAAGGAAAGGGCCCACCTTCCTCACTGATTCACCTCTATTTCGAATTCTACATTAGTCATTTTAATTGTGAATGATTTAACTGTTGTTGTAGTTTAGTTCCTTCTTGGTAAATGCGCATAAACTTGTCTCATGAGAATTAGAAATCAGTTGTTGAACATTGCTGGAGAATTGCTTTCCCTTTTTCTGCATTAGGTTAAAATCTTGTTTTGGAGAAATAAAAGTGTGAAGTAGCTTCTTGCAATAAGTAGATTTCCTTTCTGCAATAGTATAGAGTTTCTTCCTATAAAAGTAAATTAGAAAGTTAGATTAGAGTAGGAAATTCAGGATTTTTATATTCATCAGTTTAGATTGCAATTATGACTTTAAATTCTGTAGCACTCTAGCTGTATCAGCACAACTGCGTTAGTGATATTGTTTGTTTGTTTTGTTAGAAAGAACTTTCCTACTACAATTAGATTAGAGATGCTTTCATAATCTAGCATAGACTGTGCATAATTATCTTGAAATAACAGACTTCCCTGGGTTGACAATTTATATTGAACACTTTTATTTTCCATTCAATTAGACAATCAAAGTGCCCAACATTTTGGCACCGTTGCCGGGGAAGATAATTGTAGATTTTGGTAAGCACACTAGTTTTCTTTCTTAGGAATGAATAGTCTGCATGAATCACGAAATGCGAGAACGAATCCCCCAAAATACTAACCTTACAGGTACCAGAGTACATGGAGGAAGAAATCCTAACATACTGGGAAGATAGACCATTGTTGATGAGATTATAGCCAGATAAAATTCTTCTCCAGGATCCATTTTTCGCCCTGCCAATCCTCCAAGAAGACATGATCTGCAGTCAATAGAAACACCCCCTCTCGAAACCTCGTTCTCATCAAGGACTGAAGCTGAAGCTGAAATCAAAGCTGAAGATTTGTCACCAACAAATCAACAAGCAACACTGGAGAACATTGAAGATCAAGGAAGTATAGCTTGAAACAGGGAAAATCTAGAAGAAGCTGTTTATTAGATCAACGGTCGGATAGTCACTAAGGAAGAGTGGGACACTGTTCACATTGAGTGGAGGGGGAGAGAACATATGGAGAATCAAGGAGATAATGAAGAAGAGCTCTACCAAGAGAATCCATAGAACAACGAGGATCAGGTAAACAATGAAAACACTATCTCTACCCTAGTTTTTCCTATTTCTGATGTTCCCACATGAGGGATGGCTCCTATGAAACACATACCTCTCTCGGCTCTCTAAAATTTTCATGGATTATCTACTGAAGATCCGGATGAGTTTCTATTTGAATTTGACATTTTGTGTAGAATCTATGACTACACTACCACTGCACAGAAGCTTAAACTGTTTCCAACTACATTAAAAGGTAATGCATTATGATGGTTCATGAGCCTTGGAGGAGAAAACATTTCAACATGGGTACAAATGAGGCAACTTTTCCTGAAAAAATACCAAGACTACTGTCAAACAAGGGAACAAAGAGAGGAACTGTTCAAAATGTCAAAGAAGGAGGACGAGACCCTTGACCCCCTCTCGAAACCTCGTTCTCATCAAGGACTGAAGCTGAAGCTGAAATCAAAGCTGAAGATTTGTCACCAACAAATCAACAAGCAACACTGGAGAACATTGAAGATCAAGGAAGTATAGCTTGAAACAGGGAAAATCTAGAAGAAGCTGTTTATTAGATCAACGGTCGGATAGTCACTAAGGAAGAGTGGGACACTGTTCACATTGAGTGGAGGGGGAGAGAACATATGGAGAATCAAGGAGATAATGAAGAAGAGCTCTACCAAGAGAATCCATAGAACAACGAGGATCAGGTAAACAATGAAAACACTATCTCTACCCTAGTTTTTCCTATTTCTGATGTTCCCACATGAGGGATGGCTCCTATGAAACACATACCTCTCTCGGCTCTCTAAAATTTTCATGGATTATCTACTGAAGATCCGGATGAGTTTCTATTTGAATTTGACATTTTGTGTAGAATCTATGACTACACTACCACTGCACAGAAGCTTAAACTGTTTCCAACTACATTAAAAGGTAATGCATTATGATGGTTCATGAGCCTTGGAGGAGAAAACATTTCAACATGGGTACAAATGAGGCAACTTTTCCTGAAAAAATACCAAGACTACTGTCAAACAAGGGAACAAAGAGAGGAACTGTTCAAAATGTCAAAGAAGGAGGACGAGACCCTTGAAGACTTTGTGGAGTGACTCCAATATAATCTACAATGGTCTGGCCATCTGGATGTGAGTAAGGACATTCTAAAAACCATTTTGCTAAAAGGGGTTAGAGAAGATTGTTTAGATATGCTGAATATGCTTGGCAAGGGAGATATATCTAAGGAATCCTATGAGGACATTGTATATCTCTACAAATGATGTTCTCGAGGATCTACAAGGAATAAGTCAACTACCAAGGATACTACTTTTTCAAGAGTACATAAATCAACCAATGGAGGAGCAACAAGAGTAGAAATAGGTAATTTGTTGGAAAGTTTCAAAACAGAGATGATTACTCTTTTGCCTCACAAATGGATACTTTGTAGGTCAAATAGAAACAAGCAGAATTAGAGCAAGTATTATGCATTTTCTGTCCGAAATGCAGAAAGAAACATCCACCAAGGGAGTTCCCACTAAACAGTGTCCATGTATGCCTTATTTGTGAATTAGACCATGCCACTGACCAGTGTCCTTCTCTACCAGGTGTAAAAGAATAAATGAAGGAAACTAATGAGGAGGCATAGGTTGTCTATCTAATAACACAAAGGAGACAATGGAAACCAAGAGGTCAAGGTACAAATTCTCAATTCTCTACTCCAACATTTAATTATTGGAACATTCAGCTACCATATGGCCAGATGAATGCCCCCCCTCCAAATCAAATGCCACCCTCTTATCAATATCCCAATGCATGGTTACCTATGTCCCAACAACAGAATCACTATGGGAAATGGAACCCATATGGGAGAGGCCCTCAACAACAACTCAATTATCAAAGCCATAACCAACTAGACTTCTTTCAACAACAATTCCAACCTTCATACCAGCAACAACAACTGCAATTGCCTCCCAATAACTCACCAAAAAATCCTCCTTTACGACCTCAGATGCCTGTGCAGCCTAACCCAAACCCAAATAATAAGGTTGTTTAAAACATAGACATACATAATGTGCTAGCCTTATCTATTACTCCTATGCCTTGTGATGAAATAAAATTAAGATCAGGGACAATAATTGAGCCAATAGTTGAAGATGCTCCATCTTCAGAATCAGATAAGGAATCAGGGGAGAGACCATTTGATAAAACAAAAGAAATTGACCAACCCATTCTAGAATCAACAAACCCACCATTCCCTGAAAGACTGAAAATTACCAAGCCTATGGAATTACCATCTTTCAATCTCCTTGGAGAATTGCAAAATCTGCACGTTAATATTCCACTACTGCAAGCAATAAGGGATGTCCCTATTTATGCCAAGACTGTGAAGGACGTATCAGAAAACCTGGATGAAAACCTAAAGATCCCCTCACAGTGCATGTAGTGGGGGATTTGTCTGAGCTAATGTTAGGAAAAACTCCACCTATTAAATATGGCGACCCAGGAAACCCTACATTCACAGTTAAAATTGGACAGACATCTATTCCACATGTACTAGTTGATTTAGGGGCAACAATTAACATTATGCCAATAGAAACTACATAATTGCTGCAACTCGGAACATAAATCCGACCTACTCCTACTGTTCTAGAATTAGCTGATCGCTCTACCATCAGACCAAAAGGAATAATCGATGATTTAGTTATTCCAGTAGACTCATGGGAGTATCCTGCTGATTTTGTCGTTTTGCAACCCAAATCCAGTCTGGGAGGCCATCCTCTAATTCTGGGATGACCATGGTTAGCTATAGCTGATGCTTTCATAGGTTGCAGATCTGGTTCTATGACCATCTTGGATGGTTATGACACAAAAAAACTTACCCTGTATCCTCATGCTACACCTAGTGCATAACCTGAAAACTCTCTATGGATGGACACTGAGGATGAAAGTGCTTTGCCTGTGCTAACTATAGGAAAGGCCCTGAGTTTCAAATATGATACGAAGGATGAGTTAATCAACTGATTTATTTGTGACCCCTCTTCTGTTACACAACACACGCACCACCAATTGATCAGAGTCTTTGACCCTATGGCCCAGGAAGAAATGAACTTGGAAATGTTCTCAGAAACTACTGACAATCAGAGTGATTCAGCTGTAACAACAGTTGCTGTAACAACAAATACTGTAACAACAGATGATGAAACAACAACAACTGAATTGTTTCCAAGAGTCAGTTCTAAGAGCATCGCTGTACAAATCGAACCTGGAAAAACCTTGAACATCAATCCCGATCTCTCCAACGCTGAAACTCGTCGATTGATGAATTTACTGACTGAACATAAAGAAGAATTTGCATGGGATTACATGGATATGAAAGGAATTCCCTCTAAAATATGAACCCACCATATATACATCAAAGAAGAATGCCGACCCGTTTTCCAACTACAAAGGAGGATGAACCCAAACCTTAAAGAAATTGTTAAGGAAGAACTTCAGAAACTTCTTAATGCCAGATTCATCTATCCTATATCAGACAGTGAGTGGGTATCACCGTTGGTTATTGTGCCTAAAAAGAAAGGTAAGTGGAGAGTGTGTGTGGACTATAGAGCCCTGAATAAGGCAACGCAGAAGGATCATTTCCCTCTGCCATTTATTGATCAGGTTTTAGATAACTTAGCCAGAAAAAAATATTTTTCTTTCCTAGATGGATTTAGTGGCTATAACCAGATACAAATAGCCCCATAGGACCAAGATAAGACGACCTTTACTAGCCCTTGGGGTACATTTTCCTACAAGGTTCTCCCATTTGGCTTGTGTAATGCACCAACCACTTTCTAGAGAGCTGTGATTGGTATTTTCTCTGATATAGTGAATGACTGTATGGAAATATTCATGGATGACTTTACACCTTATGGGACTGATTTCAAAGATGCTTTGTCTAATCTAGAAAAAGTGCTCAAAAGATGTAGACAGTCTCATCTTTCTTTAGGTACAAAAAAGTGCCATATGATGATGCGCAAAGGGGTAGTGCTGGGACACTTCATCTCTTATGCAGGGATTCAGGTAGATCCAGCCAAAATCCAGGTAATTTTGGACATTCCAACTCCATCAACTCAGAAAGAGGTAATAATTTTTATTAGGACACATCGGGTATTACATGAGATTCATTAAAAATTTCTCTAAACTTGCCTCTCCATTGTTTTTTTACTAACAAAAGATGTTAACTTTCGTTGGACTGACGACTGTGAATTGTCCTTTGTAGATCTTAAACAAAGATTGTCCTCAGCTCCCATCTTGAGAGGGCCCAATTGGGCTCTGCCTTTTCACATTTCTTCAGATGCCTCAAACACTGCAATTGGTGCAGTACTAGGGAAACAAGAGGACAAAGAACCCTACGCTATCTACTATATCAACAAGAACATGGCTCCTGCTAAGTTAAATTACACAGTTATTGAAAGAAAATTCTTGGCAGTAGTATATGCAATCAATAAATTCAGGCATTATGTAACTGGTTACCCAACTTTTATTCATACTGATCATACAACCATTAAATATCTAATGAATAAACCTATTACTAATGCCCAAGTGACAAAATGGTTGTTACCACTGCAAGAATTTGACATCACTATAGTGGATAGACCAGGAAAAGAAAACGTGGTTTCTGATTTTCTCTCGAGATTACATATAAATGATGATAATTCACCTGTAGATGATTCCTTTCCTGATGAACATTTGCTTGCAGTATCTGCTCACTCACCTTAGTATGCAGACATTGCTAATTATTTGGTTGCAGGGAAGGTACCTCCACATCCATCTCCTCGAGAAAGAAGGAAAATTATTCAAAAGAGTGCTAGGTACAGTTGGATAGGAGGATACCTCTTCTACACAGGCTTGAACCAAGAAATCAAGAGATGTGTGAGGGATGATGAGGTTTATGATCTGTTGAAAGCTTGCCATGATGGCCCTTGTGGGGGTCATTTTGCTAATAAAAGGACTGGGCATACAATTTTAAGGATGGGCTATTATTGGCCTAGCATATTTCAAGATGCCAAGAAGTATGTCCAAACTTGTGACAGTTGCCAACGCATGGGTCAGCCAACTCACAGGGATGAGATGCTGCTCTAGTATCAGGTCGTGTTAGAGCCTTTTGAGAGATGGGCCATGGATTTTGTAGGACCCATTCACCCACCTTCCAATCATAAAGTCTATATATTGGTCTGTACAGATTACATGACCAAGTGGGTGGAGGCAAAAGCACTTATCAGAGCGTTAGAAGAGGCTGTCTTAGCATTCTTGTTTGAAGATATATTTGTTAGGTTTGGCGTTCCCAGAGAATTGGTCACTGATAGAGGACCCCCTTTCACATCACATAAATTTGAAGCTCTACTTAGTAAATATCATGTTTTACATAGAATAACTTATCCGTACCATCCACAAGGCAATGGCCAAGTGGAAAGCACCAACAAAGTTATCAAAGCCATTCTTACTAAAATAGTGAGAGAAAATCGTAGGGATTGGTCTGACAGATTGCATGAAGCTCTATGGGCTTATCGAACTACTTGGAGGAGCACAACTGGTTTTTCTCCTTATGAGCTGGTATATGGAAAAATCCCTATTTTTCCCATTGAATTCGAAATCAAAACCTTAAGAACTGTATCAACAATCAACCTTGACTTGACTATGGCACAGAAAGCCAGACTGCAGCAGCTCAACGAGCTTGATGAAAAGTGTTTGGACGCCATCCATCAAACCACAATGATTCAAAAACAAAGAACAAAATGGCATGACCGAGTCATCAAGAAGAAATTATTCCAAAAAGGAGATTGGGATCTGTTGTATGATTCACACTTTAAGGAACTTCAAGTTAAATTGCATACACGATGGCTAGGGCCTTACGAGGTAGACACCATTTTTCCCAATGGGACAGTCCGATTTATTACTAATGATGGATCCAATACACACTTACATGCAAATGGTCATCGCTTGCATCTGTATCAGCGTCCACTGTCCAAGACATAATTCAAAACTAGCTGTACAGTTGATACAAATTATCAGATTTTAAATGGAAAGGAGCTTGCTCCTTCCCCTTCTGAACTTTAGGACTTATTTTTCTCAGACCTTGTATATAAATAATCTCAGCAAAATTTGCATTTCTCTGTTTTTAGTTGAAATTTCTCTATTTTCTTTACTATGCTAATAAATCTTTGAAAGGCATCAGGCAATTATGTGTGTGTAGGTAGATTGATGAACATAAAGGAATGATTAGTTCATGGAAGTTGAAAAACTTCCTAGAATCGAAGTAAGGTAGCGTTCGACCGATTTCTATGTTGTTACAACTTCTTCCGATAAATTGGTTGATTTCTATGCTGTTACACCTTCTTCCGATAAATTGGCCGATTTCAATGCTATTACACCTTCTTCCGATAGATTTTTCGATTTCTATGCTGTTACACCTTCTTCCAATAAATTGGCAAATTTCAATGCTGTTACACCTACTTCCGCCGTTTGTTTTGAAAAAGAACCTGCTGATAGACTAATTACTAAAATTATTTCTTGCCACTTCACTCTTTCTTTTTCGCCTTTTTGCCTATTTTGCGGCTCCAACCCTCCAATCTTTCATGCAACAACACCACTGATTAGACAATACTGATGCTTTCTATCTGAAAGTGCTGTTTCATTATGACGTGACTTCACATTCGGCGATTTCCAGTTGGCTAACTATAGTAAGGACTATGTCTCTGGACAAGCTGTCATTTCTCTCACGATCCTTCATCATGTCAACTATTCCGCGCCACTCAGATGGCGGTTGTATTGTGTGATTACTCCGACAGGTTGTTATGTGCGGTAAGATTTGAGGTACGTGATTAATCCTAAGTGTTAAAGTAATGAAGATATAAAAGCACGATTTCCTATTTACTAACCGGTTGCACCCAGAGCCAATCCGCTTAGTTGGGGGGGCGAAATGTAAATCTAGCCGTTCATTCCGAATTTTACACACACCTCCACCACCTTTCCGCCCACACTTCTTTTAACTATCTTTCTGCAAACCATGTTCGAGATTATTGTGTCTATGATTTAGGTGATAGTTTCTCCTCTTACGTGCCTATTAGACTCTCAAGCCACATCATGGGAGGATCAACTGTGAGATATGAACTCGCAACTCTGGACAGCTTGTTGCTACACCCAAAGGCCTGCCAAATATTTCTTCAGGCCGACTGGATATCATATTTTAAGAAGTTGAAACAGTTTAGTGAGAACAAGGTATTGGAGTTTATTTAGAATCTTACCGAAGGGTATTCAATGGTGAATGGGGTAAGGATTATAGTATCAAAATCAAACATTGCTGCTGTAACAATAATGCCAAGAACAAGAGACCGATGATTTAATATAAAAACACATCTTCTGGATGCACATAAGGGGTTCCTCTTCAACATTGAGCAAGTTCAGACCAAGGGCAGAGGTGTAGACGTCAATTCCTTACCAGAGCCATGGGGGAAAGTCACATAATTTCTTAAAAGGTACATTACCTGCGAAGGCCGATACCAAGTTGTTTATTTTTCTGATTTCATCTTATTATCACATCTGCGACATAAGAAATTGATAAAAATTCCTTATTTTCTTCTCCATTCATTACATAACATGGCCTGTTTTGTAAAAAAATCTAAGAACCCCAAGAACTGTGTTTCTAATCATAGACTCATCGGCCTATTAATTCGCAGAGGTATGGTCATTTTCAATAACCCATTACTTGCTACAACAAACTAGCCACAGTCTGAAAATACAGAAAGGATTGTACCAGTCCTTGAAAATGCAACCCATGGACCTCTTCCAGAGCCTCTTCCCTCGGCTACAACAACAGTCCAAACCCCTACTGTCGCTGTCTGTAAGACGACTCAGAAAAGAAACCGTATAACCCGAAGCCATCCTGGCACTAGACATACAAGCCTCAATGACTTTGCATTACAACAGCCTGTAGTTGTGGACGAACAAGAAAATGAAGAGCCAACCACTCGACCAAAACATATGTCACAACACTTGGCTGCAACATCGATTATTGAAATCCTACCCCCTACCTCTGACAAGAAAACCCTTGCTCCTATCTCTGCATTACCTAAAAAGCAAGCAAGGATAGCATGGTCCACTATAACATCAAGACCACTTACCTCCTCTACTGTGGCACCAACAATCACACAGAACCCTCCTATTGTTGTTGCAGTCGATCAAGCGCCTACTATCATTACCTGTGCATCTTCACAGAAAAGGAAATGCCCATTCAAAGGAAAACCTCAGAGATCCCTTGATCAAATTGGATCAATAGCAAATCAAAACCCTCTGGATCCTGCGACAGAGAATTCTACAGAGGTAAAAATACTAGGTTTTACTTTATGCACAGAACTTCAGGAAACTATCTTCTCCTTTCAAAATGAATGTACCCAATTCGCAGCAGAATCATCGGTGCCACCTGATGATTCTGCGCATCCTATGTCCATTGACGATGTCCAGATCATCGCAGACCCCAATATACAATAATATCCTCCTTGTGTGATTGAGGAAGAACACCCTGTTCCTCCTCTGGAAACGGAGAAGAAAACAACTACTTTCGTTTCTATGTTACCCAGGAGAAGAATCAGGTCCACCAGGTCTGTCGAAGCTACAATTGGATGGCAAGATATGGAGCAGACTATTCCTATTCTTCATCCACTATCCTCTATGGTTGATACAGGGATGGTTCCACAAGAACCAACTGTCCATTTCGAGACTGATCCACAAGAACCAGTCTTGACAGATACAACTGTTACACTAGAACCATCTTCTCCACAAAAGATTGTCCCACCAGATCTAGTAATATCGAAATCAACTGACAATGTTGAGACTATTCCAAAAGAACCAGTCCTGACAGACACAGATGTTACACAAGAACCAACTACCCATGTCGAGACCGATCCACAAGAACCAGTCCTGACAGACACAACTGTTACACAAGAACCAACTACACAACATGATGAGGATGTGCCACTTGCCCAATTATTTGCCCAAATAGAGAAAAAGATCAAGAATACAGAAAATTCCAGGATCGCTGCACTAATAACTGAGAATGATATCCTCAAAGGAGAGTTAAAAACCATGAAACAGGAGGTGGCAACTGCTCGACAGAAAAATCCAGATGGGATAACCTTGGACATCCTAGCACTAAAAAAAGATGTTATGGGAAGAAACAAAGAACTCATGTGTTTTGAGTGTGAAAACATTTGCTATGAGGCAGGATATGAGGTAGTCAAAGTTCCAATCACTACAGGACCAACAACTGTCTCAGTCAAGACTGAGCATGAACTTACTGCTACACAAAAATCAATAAAACAGAGGATATCTCATCGTCATAAATCAACTGCTAGTATACCAGAAGCTTGCAAACAAGAATCTTTGTTTCCTTCACAAGTTGTTACTCGAGCAACTCAAACTGCTTCTGTCCTCAAGAATAAAGAAACTCAAACAGATTGTTGACACAACAGATTTTCCTTTTTGACACAACATTCTTCAATATCGACACTTAGAAATTTTTCACTGGAGGAGATAGTTATCTACTTCAGTTACACAGTAAGGTTTGAATGTGTTTTGCATGAGGACATGCAATGTCTTCAGTTGGGGGGTATGTTAGGACCCAAAAATGTTCCTTTTTTCACTACATCTTTTGAACATTCAACCTTCTCATTCCTAAGCTAAATGACTATTATAATGAGTACAAAGACCCTTTTTCCCAAGGTATGAACTATTCATCTTGCTTTTATATTTTCATTTACTTAGCATGTTTGATTGGTAACGTTCACATATTTTACCCATGAAATGATTTAACTAATTATCAAAATGTTAGAACAACCCACTTTGAGAAACTCGCTGTTGTTACAGCTATGCGCATATCCTGGAAGCTGTTACATGACTTCTGCAATGGATGCCACCAATCCTGGAAGATGTTACATGACTTCTGCAACGGATGACACCGATCTTGGAAGCTGTTACATGACTTCTGCAACGGATGCCACCAATCCTGGAAGTTGTTACACAACTACTACGACATAAGCCTGTTAATCTTGGAAGCTGTTACAATAGATTCCACCAGTCCTGTTATTTTACGACTGCTGCAACACTTGCTGATTAGATATGCTGGCTCACGATGTTGATCAAGGAGAATTCTAGATTTTGTATTAATGATATCTAACAAACATATTGAGAATTAGGGATTCTCAAGACTGTTCTTTTTTTGAACACTGATTGAATCTGACTTTAAATAGTAGAGATTTTCTAATGTAAAGGGTTGTCAGTCTTTTTCCTTTGACAAAAAAAGAAAGAAAAGTAGCGCTTATTGTACTCAGACATTTTCCGGCAATTGAATGAAAGAGTGGATTGAATTTCTTTAGCAGACTGTAACCTATCTCTTTGAGTGGATTCAGTGAGAAGGAAAGGGCCCACCTTCCTCACTGATTCCCCTCTATTTCAAATTCTAGATTAGTTATTTTAATTGCGAATGATTTAACTGTTAGATATTTCTAGAATACAACTGCTGTTACAGTTTAGTTCCTTCTTGGTAAATGCGCATAAACTTGTCTTATGAGAATTACAAATCAGTTGTTGAACATTGCTGGAGAAGTGCTTTCCCTTTTTCTGCATTAGGTTAAAATCTTGTTTTGGAGAAATAAAAGTGTGAAGTAGCTTCTTGCAATAAGTAGATTTCCTTTCTGCAATAGTATAGAGTTTCTTCCTACAAAAGTACATTAGAAAGTTAGATTAGGGTAGGCAATTCAGGGTTTTTATATTCATCAGTTTAGATTGCAATTATGACTTTAAATTCTGTAGCACTCCAGCTGTATCAGCACAACTGTGTTAGTGATATTGTTTGTTTGTTTTGTTAAAAAGAACTTCCCTACTACAATTAGATTAGAGATGCTTTCATAATATAGCATAGAATGTGCAGAATTATCTTGAAATAACAGACTTCCCTGGGTTGACAATTTATATTGAACACTTTTATTTTCCATTCAATTAGACAATCAAAGTGCCCAACACCAATTATCCATTTATAACTTATCATTCAAAACACATAATATGTTGTGTGAGTTTTTATTCACTTCTTTTTAGTATTCCCCATGTTTTTAGCCCAACATGACTTTGATACCATATTAAATTTAAAGAGGATGTAGACAAAGAGGAGAGAGTTGCAAACTATTTTTTGGAAGAATCATTCACCTCCATAAGGTTACACATACATTTAAAGGTTGAAATGACTTCTGATTTCATCTTTCTAACTTTACTTTTCAATTTCCCAGCTTAATTTCCCAACTTATTAACTTGACACTTCATGTACCTCCAATTGGAAGCCGCTACCACACTGTATATATTTATGTACGATAAATTATATCATACATATAATCAATATTTCTTACTACCTTTCCCTTAATGATCAAAATGACATATTCATTTTATTAACTCCTCTTGCAATACTAACCTTTGGTATAATGCCAATTCCTTTGCCTCATTATTGGTAGCAACACCAATCCCCCATCCAAAACATAGTTTTTGGGTGTCCTCCCCTCCCTGCTTTCCCCCACACTTGCCTCCCTTGTTGCTATTGTTTGTTAATGACATAAAATCTAAGGTTTTTATGTAAAAGTTGATATTTGACGAGTTATTGTGGAATAATATAGCATTTATATGTCAATGTTGATATTCGACGAGTTATTATTGTTGGATTACTGAGAGGAGGGTGAATCGGTAATAGAGAAATTTAATCATTTTTAACCATAAAATGCAAGTGTTATATCAATGTAGAATTATCATCCAACAGTTGCAGAGTAAATATACAATGAACAAATGAGCAATCATACATATACACAATACACCAATGTTTTTACGTGGAAACCCAATGTGGGAGAAAACCACACAATACTTTTTCTTATATGTCTTTAAGAATTACATTCATTGGAAACACCAAATTCCTTTGTTTTCCAGCTACAACTGGAAGGAGGCTCGAACCCCCTAGTTTCTCAGGCTACAACCTGAGAGAAGCTCCAACTCCCTAATTCTCTGGCTACAACCAGAAGGAGGCTACAACCCCCTATGTTCTTCAGCTACAACCAAAAGGTGGATACAACCACCTGTCCTTGCCCCGTCCAACCACCCTAACGTAGAAGTAGAATGATGGAACCATTGTCACACTATCACTGTGAGATATACTGCTGTAAACCTGTACCAAACAACCTATAACAACCTGTAATCAACTTGTACCATAAACAAGTGCATCAACCATGCACCAACTTGTACCATCAACGAGTGCATCAACCATGCACCAAATATGTACCAATCATGCATCAAATACACNACTCATCAAGATGTACCAACATCATCAACTACACCTCATGTATGTGCCAACTCATCAACTACTTGTCTCAACCATGTACCCAACATGTACCCCAACCAAAAGCCCTCATCAATTTCATCATCCAAATCTAATTCGTAACTCTGTAATATACCTAGTGTATATGATCACATACCTGCAAACCTTCCTTAACTTTAACAACAAGAGACTAGTACTTTCATAAAACTTCACTTTAGTCTCACATGACTAATTTTGGATTAGTCAACAACCCTAACTTGAAATAATCATAACTATGTACCTGTAATGAATAAAGATTTGAAAAATAATATACAATGTTCTTCAGTGTCTTTTATGCAATTAATCTAGGTTTCACTACTTGGAACCTCTCAGACAAGGAGTTATAGCAAAAATGACATACCTTGTTGAATTCTGGCTTATTCTAGAGAGCGAACTTGTAGAGCATGCCCCACACCGAATATTTGTTATATGGATCTGAAAATGGTACAAATAATACTAAAGAATATACTCTAACCAATACTTTTTGTATTATTGAATTTGGATTTGTTATGAAGAAGTTATGATGTTTTTACCCGAAACACCTGTTTTAGACTAGTTTCAAGAGTAGCCACAAACCCTATTTTCCACAGAGTGTAAGTCAAAAAATACAATGACCCACAAGCTAGAATTTTTATCACAGCTACTTGGATATGTTTCCTCAAGGACCTCCATATTTCAAGGTCTAACTCATTTTAGAAGAAAAGTTATTGCGAAAATGGTGAGATGACCTGTAAATAACATACCTTAGAAAACATCATCAAAATAATTTATCCTCCCTTGAACTTCGACCTTCTTTACTTCACCTTCCCTCTAAAATTCGACTTATATATCCTTTGGTTACCTCAGTCACTTGTAGATATTCAATATTATCAAGT
>JASDQU010186789.1:0-19522 GCA_032191745.1 Picea mariana | reverse complement strand
GTGGTCTTGCGAAACATAACATAATGACGGAACCGTTGAATAGCATGAACTGTTGCCAACGCAAGTTTTTCGATATGAGAATAATTGAGTTCTAGTCCTACGAGGCCTCGACTCGGGTAATAGATCACATATTTTGAGAACGAATCATCTTCCTAAACTAAAACCATGCAAATGGTGGATTCTACGGTAGCTAGATATAATAAGAAATCTTTGTTATAGTTAGGTGGTCGTAGCAGAGGCGCAGTTATGAGGGCATGTTTTAATGCATCGAAAGAGCATTGAGCGGCTTTGTCCCAGAAAAAGGGAACGTCTTTCTTTAGTAAATGCATAAATCCCTTCATGATTTCGGCATAGTTGGTGATGAAGCATCGTAAGAAGTTTTCCTTGCCTTGTAGACTCTGAAGTTGTAGGATTGTGCGTGGGGGGGGGAACTAGATTATTGTCTCCATCTTGAGAGGATCGACCATGATCCCTATTGTTGATATGATGGAACCTAAAAAATGTCCTGACGTTACGCAGAAGATGCACTTGTTTGGATTCAAGCGAATCCTAAAGTAGCGACAACGTTCGAAGATTAGTTTAAGGTCTGTAGGATGATCCGTTCTCTTGTGAGATTGTGATTCTAAATCATCTAGATAGGCCTTGACTATATGCTTGAGATCGTGAAAAGCAAAAGACATGGCCCACTAGAAGGTGGCTCCAACATTTTTAAGACCAAAAGGCATCTTACAATATGAGAATGTACCCCACGGACAAATGAATGTCATTTTGTGTGGGTCTTCAGGTTTGATTATATCTCGAAAAACCGTCCATGAAAGAAAAGGCTTCGCAACTAGCACATTCATCAATGATCTGGTCGATGAACGGTGTTGGAAAATTATCTTTGGGACATGCCTTGTTCAAATAATGGAAATCGGTACATACATGAATCATGCCTTGTTTTTTATTGACCCACACAGGATTTGACACCTATTGGGCCAAATGGATAGGAAAGATAAAACCTGCCTTTAGCAATTTCTCAACCTCAATCTTGATGGCTGCTGCTTTCTTAGGATTAACTGGATGAAGTTTCTGTCAAACATGCTTGGCATCATGATATGTGGTGATTTCATGTTCAACTATTTTTGGATCGATACCCGGCATTTCCTCATAAGACCAGGAAAAAACGTCGGGGAATTCCTTGAAAAGATCCATGTAGATTTGAATCTCTTAGGGGGAGCAATCCACTCCGACGAAGACGTTCTCCATGATGCCAGGGTTTCGGGAGATGTTGATTGGTATAGTTTCAATGATAGTTTCCATATTGCCCTTAGCATAAATTTCATGTGTAGCTAAGAGATTAATAGGACATAGTTGATCTCCCGTGATGGTCATGATGAATTCTCCTGCTTCGATTCGGCTTAACTCTGGGAGAAAATATGATCTATGATGAAGATCTTCCCAAGGTTTTTCTAGACTAGTCATTGCTTTGATTACAGCTTCATCAGAAGGCAAGACTAAGTCTAATGAATCAACATTAGTGAGAGAACCCTGAGCCCAAATAGGCTCTAGAAGTGGATCTAAATCTTGTGTGGGAGTCGAATCAGTATTAGCTGAAGCTTACTGAACAAAAGAGTACACTACTTCAGCGACAGATAAGGGCATGGACAAGCCTGGGTTCCTTGTATCATCCATCGTGGCTTATGGGGAAGGAAGAATCCATGGATCCTCGAAGAAAGTCACGCGGAACGATGAAACTTGAAAAATATCAACCTTATGGTGATTAGATATAAATTTGATATCGCCGTGAGGAGGTGGGTAATCAAAAGTACCCATCAAAGATGGGCATAAACCAACTCCTACATTGACGACAATTGGTTGAGGATTATCGATCAGCGGAACCGTGGATGCCCCCAAAGCTAGGTCAGGTCTAGAGAAAGACAATTGATCAATGGTCACTATCCGGCCCTCATGTGGAAACAACAAGACCCAGAAAATTGTAGCAACCATAACTTGCATAGCATAAGTCCAACTCCATCCTAACAAGAGGTTATAGTCGAGGGGAGCGTTGACTACCTCTACCTTGACACACACGGTCTTCCCTCCTAACTGCACGGGGAAAGAAGGAACGATGCCATGTGGTCGGAACGAACGACCGTCGAAAGTAGTGAGGAGAGTAGGTGATGGAGACAAAATGGGTTGGCCAATGGCCTTCCAACATGCCAATGACATAATGCATGTCGAGGTGCCCTTGTTAACCACCGTGTGGAAGATATTCCATGTAAAAGTTTTCATGGGGTAAGCCACTACCATAGATGGTTTTAGGGGCTAAATTTCCATGGTTTTTCCAAAAATGAGATTCGCTATTTTAAAAATGATTCGCCAAATTCTATAGGATAAAATTATTTTACCTCAAAAATCGCAAAAACTATATAAAAGCTATATAAATCCTTAGAAATTTGAATATTTTTACAAAGATATCACCAACGATTTATAGTTGGCATATAAATGATTAGTAATATTCGCCAAGGTTTCTACATTTTAAAATAAATTCCCATCCTTAAAATCATCCCTGGCCACTACTATCTGAAATGCTACGTGGTAAGGCAGATGAGGTTTTAAGTCGGTTGTATCTAACATGATGGTACCCGGATTACAAGTCTTAGTAGACCTCAAAGCGGTTAACAAGGCTTTTCTCTAAGAAGGGGAACTTTGGAGGACTTCCAAAGCAGACATCGCACAAGGGGTTTGTGATAAATCTTCCACCACAGAGTGGTTCTAGGTGGCCCTTGCATTTGGGTTATGAGAAGCCTTTTTAAATGCACCTTTTGGAATGCGTGTCATTGTTTCTCTCAACGTCTTCTCAATCTGTAGAGGAAGAGATGGGAGGTCAGCTTCTTTACCCTTCTCAGAAGTGCTTGGTTTACTATAATCGTGTGCTCTAGTCGATATGAAAGCATCACCCCTAACCATATATACATTCGCGGATGAGGGGTTGTTCTGAGGCGGGGAGTTTTCTTGGCTGCCCCTTTCCGTACTTGCAGAGGTTTGGGTTAGATTTTTCCCATGTTGAAATGGGTTCGTCAACACTGCCTGTTGTTGCTGTGTGACAAATTTTTGGGCCTCTGCAAGACAAGGACATAGATGGGTTGGGTGGTCTTTCGTGCACAAGTTGCACGGATACCTTGCCTTCCATTTTTTAGTGTTGTCCCTGCCAACATTATCGTTGGGGTTTTTATCCCCCTTACCCTTCTTTCATTGTTTTTTCTTCCCTTTAGGCTGCTGGGTGGCCTTTGGGTTAGTCAACTACACTGTGTGTACTTTCGACGTTTGGGTAGGGGGAGAAACCAAAGTAGTAGTTTGGCTGGTCGTTGTATGTTGTATGGATAACTGCTGCAACTGCTTTTTCAATTGCTCAGTGGGCTTAGTTTGTGCTGAACCGACGATACCATCAGCATGCAGTCCAACTCTCTGTCTAGTTTTATCTAGTATTGAACGTGGTGTATCTGGAAAGATGTTGTATAATAAACCAAACTAAGAATAGATGAGCTCAAACTATTGAGCCCTCATGATGGCCTCTTCTTTAGAGAAAACTTTGGATGTCGCGATGTCTTTGGATAACTGTGGGATAAAAGACTTAAGGAACCACTCAAGCAGGAATGCTGGTGGGACTGGTACTTTGATTAAACTCTTCTGGCATCTCCATTCTCATATGTGATCAGAGATATGTTTCGTTATTGCCTGTTCGAAATTAGCGAACAGCTCTGTGCCAGCATCATATCTCATAGGTAACTAGAAATGGTTAAGGAAAGCCATAGCCAATTTGCCAAAAGAAGAGTATCTTGAGCGATCAAGCTCAATGTACCATTTTGCGGTACTCCCAATGAGGGTGCATTGAAACAATTGCAACTATACAGACTTATCTTTCAATGAGTTAGATGAGCACCAAAGATGAAAGGTAGTCACATGATCTCCTGGATATTCATTAGGATTGGCTTCAGACTTTGGAATGTCCGAAGGAAACTTCATTGGCATAGGAGGCCAACGGAGATCGTGACAAATGGGGTCATTCAACAACCTCGTCAAATCTGGCAAGTGTAAAGTTGTCAGGAAAGGTAGTTTGGGTTGCAGCTGGTAACCTAGGAAAAAGGGTCCCGGAGTTTGATTGGCACTATGTTGCCAAGAAAAGTTTGGCTACTGGCCTAGATTTTTGTAAAAACCATGGCCCTGGCCAGCGTAAGGATTTTGCATATGTGGATACATCATCAACTGATTTCCTAAATAAGACATAGATTGTTGGGCATGCATTGTATTCGAAGGACTTTGGGAAGGATTTCCCCATGCCGGTCCCGTGGGGATAGGCATAGCAGTTTGTCCGGGGTTCCATTGATTGTGGAAAGAATTACCCCAGATCGACATTTCGGAGGAGGGAACGGATCCTTGCCTTGAATTCCAAGGTCCTGCTAAGTTTTCCCCCTGTGTAGTAATAGTACCCTGCCCAGGAGTAGATTGTCCAAAAATCGGATTGCCCCCAGTCGAGAAAGCGACTGATGAGAAGGTGTTGTTACCAAATGTTTCATTCCAAGAAAACGGTGTTGAAACTACCGGCATACTATGAGAAGGTGGTCCTTGACTCCCCGCTCCAAATAATCTATTGTGTGTAGGTTGGCCGGCGGATTGTTGATGCGGTCCACCAAGTGAAGGGGACGAAGGAGGGATATGACCTCCTGTGTAAGGAAAAGTGTTAAAAGGGATAGGAGTGCCCCCCACATAACCTTGCAGAGGAGTGCTAGAGGTCCTTTCCCCCAGACCCAAAGTCTATAAAGTGGAGTAGGATAGTACAGGACTTGTACCCGAACTAGGCATACCGTATGAGAACGGAGGGCCTGTCTCACTAGGTGTGAAAGGGGTTGTGGCCATCGCCAAAGACGGGTTCGGACCACTGTGTGAAGTAATTGCGATCGAGACCATGGTGGCTCAGACCGATGATGGTAGGTTAGGAAATGAAAAATCTCCTGTGGTGACAACCGTGATGGGGATTGAAGAATTACCGGAAGGAGTAACAACATATGTTTCCATTGCTGTGTGCGACACTATCTGGCACTCATAAAATTGAATTGGTACAATGAAAGGTGCCAAGAGATCAGTGATTGGGGTTTCAACCGATCCAAGAGAATTTTCTTCAAGGTCCAAAATGTTCGATTCCTCCAGGGTTTGTTTGGGCACAATGGTTTGTAACCTGGTCTCTTCAAAAGACCCTCGTTGGTCTAGCTTCCGCCTTAATGGGGGCGGGGGTGGCTCCAGTGTAACCGGTGGCAGGCCAAGAAGCCTTCGTGACCGATGGAGCTTGGGATCCTCCACTGTGTGAGAAGATCCAAGACACTCTAAGATAGTCTAAATTCTCAAAATTAACACACACTAAGAAAAAATTCCCTAGAAGATAAGACAAACAAACACTAAATTAATTGGAAGAACAGTTACAACAGCCAACACTAGAGAAACTTACCGGTGCAAGTGCAACTCGAACATGGAAGAACTCTCTAGGTATACTCTACAAAGCATGGCCAAATGTATATCCTAGGTACTGTGGTATAACCCCATAGTCACCTCTGTGTGTCCCTAACAAATATTGGCAACTAGGTTGCCAACACGCGAATAGTCACTAGGCGGGTATAGTCGAAAGTTGGGTAGACCACAATGAGTAGGGTATCGAGCCCGAAACCTGTCAAGGGTATCGAGAGAAAATTGTCTGGAAGACAACTGAGGACCTTGAATGGATTCGAAACCCATGAAGCCCCGTGGAAAATGCAAATGATGGAATCCCAAAACAAGCCCTCTATATGTGTTCTCCACTACGATTGGTCTGGCTTTAGAGGGGTTATCTCCAATACCTTTCCGCATGTGACCTCATGTTTATACCCTATGTTAGAGGGGGGTCCCAGATAATGTCCATGAAACTAGACTTAGACACTCCCTATCTTAGACTCCAATTTTTGATTTTAAATGGCCTTGAAGAGTTTCCTCTCCAACCTAATCTAAGGCCCTAGTCCTGAACTAGTTTGTGAACCCTACAAACATAAAAGTCTAGTAGATTTTAAATTTAGTGTTACTTTTATGGATTTGTCTTACGTCAAGGGGTATGAGGGTGAAACCGATGATGGGTAAAAGACGAAAGAAAAAAATGAATAAAAAAGTTGGAAAAAAAACTTTTACTGAATGCAAAATTTCAACAACTTTTCAAAAGAAAGATTTTTTAACTTTTCTAAGATTTTGGACAGCAAAATCAAAGGAATTTCACTTGACTATGAGCTACTTATGATCTAAGTGAACTGAAAAAACTTATGAAATAAAAAACTTTTCCCTAGCTAATGATGCAAAAACACACTGTCCAACCAAAGAAGAAAATGAAAAGAGATTTTTTTATTTTATTTAAGTGCTAGTAAAGCAAGAAAGAGAAAATACCGACAAGCAAAAAACTAGGAAAAACAATTCTGTCTTAAAGCACAGATCGCAAAGAATCAGATTAACAAATCACACAATAGCAATTGTAAAAACAATGACTCTCACACTTGTCTAAAAACCGTAAATTTTTATTTTATTTTTCTGACAACGTTTTAAATGAGAGAAAAAAAGCTAAGGGTAAAAATAATCCTAAGCTACTGACTATTCAAACAGAGATTCAAACACCTGAGAGGAATACTTCTTATCAAATGAGAGGATGACTACCTCACCCTTAACAAAAAGTAGCTTATATAAGCACGCGACTGTTACTCAAACAGCATGCATGCGAATGCACGCTCAACAAAGACATAGGGCATGTACACGCGGGATGACCTTGTACAGGCCGTGTGTATATCTAAACTCTAATAAAAAAATGAAAACAGACTGACCAAACCAAGAAGAGACCACTGATATTGATAACTAGGATCCCTTGAAGGCTTGGATACTCTTTCTAACAGAAAAAAAAATAATGCAAGGAAAAAATAATAAGGCAAAAAAAATCTGAGATAGGACTGTTAGCAAACAAGACACGGATAGAATTCCAGAAAACCCCCTGAGAATATGTGATTCTGACAGGGAAGAGGAGGACTGCCTCTGAGGTTCTCTGAACTTCTACACGCTACTGCTACCTCTATAGCTAGCGTTCACACACGGGATATAAAAGGATAGGGCGTGGGTACACGTGTGCAGGCCTTGTGCAGGCTGCGTGTACCTCTGTGGGTCCCAAAAAACACAGTCAAGCAAAAGTCAGAGAAAGTTGGTATGGAAAACCAGACTCCCTGCTAGCTCAGACTTTACAGAAAAGAAAAGAAAAGACAGGTAAGAAAAACTAGTCTTTAAACTACCCAAAAACTAAATAAAATTCTAGGAACCCTAGAGATTTTCCCCAGTATAGTCGCCAATTTTGTTGTTGGGGAAAAACACCCTACGGACTAGCAAATAGAGTTCAGACTTTGCATGTAGATATGACTGAATAGAAATTACTTTCTACCTTCATCCCTAGATTTAAATTTCCTTTTCTTAGTAAATGCATGGAAAGATCAACCTACCTTGTTACCGACGTTTGATGTCGATCCTCCGTTGTGCTTGATTACTTGTTCGCAATACTCCTTCCAAAGCTGACTTGCATTCAAGACGAGCAACAACTATGCATGCATACTACTTATATACTCATGGGTTAGAAATCAAACATAAACTAATCAAACCGTAAAAAGTTCATGAATTGGGACGGGAAAAGAATTCTCTTTATTATTTAAAATGAGTCAACTTACAAAATCTGAGACTGGCAACCACTCCTTGAACATGATCTTGGGATCTTCTTCTTCTATCCTTCAACCGCTTTGCTTGAATTCTCCTTTGGCATTAGGAAAGGCTAAAGGGTTGGGACAATGGAATATGTAAATGGGTAGAGTTTCTTTTCTATGTTCCTCCTCCTCCAAATGGTACCCCTACCCCTTCTTTTATAGGCTAGAAGGAGCTAGGTATTTGGATGAACCCTCGGCCATGCATGGTTGGGAGTTTCAGTTAACTCACCCATAGCTTTTTGTTCCATCGACAACTTTCCTTTTTTCATGCTTTTGTCAGTCCAAGCGGGTTGTTTTGGGTCAGCCAATATGTACACACATGCAGTAATGGGTTAGGGCGCATGGGCCTTTACACAAGAGGATTTTCAAAGAGTTGCTCAACAGTGTTTTTGGCAAAGAAAGGATATGCGTTGGCCTGATGCCAGGTAAGCATGTGTGGTGCAATTTAGGTTTATAACAGTGATAGAAGAGATTTTCAATACTATATCACTGAATTTGGAAATCTAAGGAAACAAAATGGTGAGTCGGTCTCTGATTTCACTAAAAGGTTTAACTAGATGTACAGTAAAATACTAGCAGAGATAAAACCTTCAGATGCCTTTGCCAAAATCACATATTCCGATTCTTTTGACTTAGAGTTCTATTTATTGTTGAAGGAAAGGAGGTCACCAACACTATCTCTGATGCAAGATGCTGCCCTTGAGGTGGAATCAAATATTTTGGCTCCTCAAAAGCTAAAGGGAAACTCTGATAGAAGAAGGCTGAGAAATGAAGCTTTTTCTTCATCAAGTGCTGACCCAAAATTAGATAAAATGGATAAGCTGTTAGAGTCTCTAACCTCTGAGATATCTAAGCTCAAAATTGAAAATAAGCAACCTGCCAAGGGAAGGGGCACTAATGATTATGCAGGTAGAAACCCAAATCAAAATCCCAACAACTTCACAAGAAATAATAAGCCAATGCAGATTTTGCAAAGAGAAAGGAATCCTATTGAGGATCAAAGGATAAAGGCTCCTCTTCATAATGTCGTGATGGACGAAGATGCAGGTGATTATCAAGAATATGGAGAATATAATATTCACTGTGCTAGAGAGGAGACAGGGAAATCTTATCTGACACAACATAACTATGAAGAGACATTGATGGCTGAACAGACAGAGGAAAATTCTGTTGATGATGGCATTTTTTCAACGGAAGAGAAGAATAGATATAATCTCAGATCTAAGTCTGATGCTACCAAACATAATGCACCAGCCTCTCCCAAAAAGAGAACAACGCTTGTTAAGCAAAAAGATCAGACATCAGAGAATCATCAAATAAATCCTTCAAAAGAAAATGCATCAGTTCCTCCCAAGAAGACTGTTGTCCCTGTCAAACAACAAATTCAAAAAAGTTAGACCCCTGCTGACCAACAAAGAATTTAGAAATCTCCTTTAAATGAGGTAAAGGTCTCTGATAAAATCTCCTATTCTTTTAATTTTGAGGCTGAAATACAGAAAATTAAAATTGCCATCCCTTTGGTTGAGTTAATAAAAAATGAAACATTCAAGAAAGATATCCTCAAAACTTTGGATTCCAAATCCATATCCTCTTCTGTTGATATTCTCAATATATATGATGAAAATCCAGCCATTACTCTGGGCCAAATGATAGAATATAGAGATGAAAGTTGTCCACCTTTTTACATCTCTCTAAACATTCATGACAAAACACTACATAACTGTTTGTTGGACTCTGATGCTTCTCAAAACTTAATGCCGAAGGAGGTCATGGACGAGCTTGGGTTAGAGATTACTATGTCTTACCACGATCTTTTCTCTTTCGAATCTCGGAAAGTCAAATGTGTTGGAATGATCAAGGACTTAGCTGTAACATTGACCCAAGCATCCATGAAAACTATGGTTATGGATATAGTAGTGGCAAACATCCCACCTAAATTTGGATGCTTGTTATCAAGATCGTGGATGAAGAGGCTAAGTGTCACTCTTCAAATGGATCTCTCCTATGCTACTATCCCTGTTTTTGGAGGAGTAAACAAAATCTTATGCAGGGAATCACAGCTGGCATATGTAATCAGTGATGAACAAAATCTAGCCAACCATCCTATCTATTCAGTCAACACAGGTATGGGATCTTGCATTTTACAAATTGATGATTCATTACCAGATGTATTTTTTCTTAAGAATCCCACCGTTTAGTCCACAAATGTAGTAGAAGACAATATTTGAACCATGTTCTATGATGGTGCTTGTACCAAAGAATCAGTAGGAGCAGGGGTGGCATTGATTTCTCCTTCAAAGAAAACTTCTCATTAGTCCTTTAAGCTTGATTTTAAAGTGACTAACAACATTGCAGAGTATGAGGCACTTCTCCTGGGATTAAATGCAGCCAAACAGATGAAGATTCAAAGATTATAGGTATTCAGAGACACAGATTTAATTATTCAGTAGGTAAACAAGTCCTTTCAAGCGAAACATGTTAGGCTGAAAGCCTATAGAGATGAAGTTTTGAGAGCGATCCATACTTTTACAGATTTCAATATTTCATTCATACCCAGAGCAATGAATGAATTGGATGATTCATTAGCTATGTCATCCTATTCTTTTATTCCTTCTTTACCTCCTAAATTGAATTACGAAATCCAAGTAAATTATAGACCATCAACCCCTGATAATGTAAAATTCTAGAAGGTTTTTGAGGATGATGCTAAACTCAATAGATTTCTTGCAGTGATAGAGGAGTTCGCAGAATTGCAAACTGATCAGGAGAATGAACATCACGATGAATCTGAGAAGCCAAAGTTCAGAAGCAAAATTGCAGCACATGAAATAGTACAACTGTCCACCAATAGAATCCCTAAAGGTTTGGTCCCTTTAGAAAAACTTTTTGATAATAATGATGTGGCTGTCAAATTGGAAAAGGGGGAAAAAGATTCAGAAGTTTTGCAGTATAATGTAGCCATTGAACAAGATCCTAAATATGTAAACTTAGCTTCGCATTTGACTGAAAAAGAAAAGGCTGATTACGATGAACTATTAAAGGAGTTTGCTGACATCTTTGCTTGGAAATATGATGACTTGAAAACTTTCAACACTGAGATAATTCAGCACAAGATCCCCTTGAACAAAGATACAAAACCATTTAGGTAGAAACTTAGAT
This sequence comes from Picea mariana, assembly GCA_032191745.1. Taxonomy (NCBI): domain Eukaryota; kingdom Viridiplantae; phylum Streptophyta; class Pinopsida; order Pinales; family Pinaceae; genus Picea; species Picea mariana. Next base: position 8,579 of record JASDQU010186789.1, on the reverse strand, counting down.
CTTTCAATCCTATGTTGTTGCCTACACTGGAAAGGGAAATCAAGAAGCTATTGGATGCCCGCATTATCATACCTCTCAGATACTCAGAATGGATTGCAAATCTTGTACCGGTCAGAAAGAAAAATGGAGAGATCAGACTCTGTGTGGATTTCGGAAATTTGAAGAAGTGCTCTAGGAAGGACAACTACCTGTTGCCCAATATGGAACATATTTTACAGAAGGTGCCAGTATCAAAGGTGATGTCTTTTATTGATGGGTTTTCTGGATACAACCAGATCGTTGTCCATTCGGATGGTAGAGAAAAGGCTGCCTTTACCACTCCATGGGGTACGTTTATGTATGAAAAGATGCCTTTCATATTGATGAATGTAGGAGCGACATTCCAAAGGGCGATGGACATTTCTTTCATTGGGGAGAAAGACAAATTCGTCTTGATATATATTGATGACATTACTATTTTTTTTTAGCAGCCATGAACATCATTTGCAGCACTTGAGAATGACATTCTTAAAATGTCGAAGGTATGGAATTTCTCTTAATCCTAAAAAATCTAATTTTGCACTCAAGGAAGGGAAATTACTTGGACATATTATTTCAGCTAATGGGGTGAGGATCGACCCAAAAAGAGTAGAAGCTATTAAAAATTTGTCTCTTCTTAGATCAAAAAAGGACATTCAATCTTTCCTCGGAACTATAAACTTTATCAGGAGGTTTATAGCCAACTTTGCAGAACTAACAAAGCATATCAATTCTATGTTAAGAAAGAACTAAAAAGTAAGATGGATTGAAGAAGCTAAACACTCCTTCAATGCTATCAAAGAAGCCATTACGATAGCCCCTGTTTTAATCAGCCTTCACTTTGATAAGGAGTTTTATATCTTTTCATTTGCTTCAAAAGACACAAATGCAACAGTACTATTGCAGAGAAATGTCGATGATCAGGAGCAACCAATTTCCTTCTTCAGTAAAGTCTTGAGGGATGCTGAAGTGAAGTATGAATTATTGGAGAAACAAGCATACACGCTTATCAAGTCATTAAAAGCCTTCATAGTTTACATCCTTCAATCCAAGGTAATAGCTTATGTGCCTTCCAGTTCAGTTAAAGATGTGCTTATACAACCTGACATAGATGGAAAAAGGAGTAAGTGGATAGCAAAGTTAATTGAATTTGATGTTGAGATCAAACCGACAAAACTTGTGAAAGGTCAAGGTCTTGCCAAACTTCTTGCAAAAGAAAATTGTAAACTTCTTGAGATAAATTTGGTAAGTGTAAATGCAAATAATGTTGAGTCTTCAGAGGATAAATGAAGTGAAGAAATGCAAGTCTCATCTCACCTAGCCAACTATAAATGGTACATCCATATCATTCATTTTCTGCAAACTTTATCAGTCCCTTAAGATTTGACAAGAACATAAGGGAGGGCTTTAAAGCTCAAAGCCATGAATTTTTGCATCAATGGCAACTTATTGTTCTAGAAAAATCCAATAGGGCTATTATTGAGGTGCATAGACCAAGAGGAAGCAACTAGGATCATGACTGAATTCCATAATGGTGAATGCGAAGGACATCACTATTGGAAGACTACCGCACATAAAATCTTAAGAGCTGGTTATTACTGGCCATCTTTATTTTCAGATGTGTGTGAATTTGTGAGAACATGTGACAAGTTCCAAAGGTTTGTAGGAAAACAACAACTAAAATCCCTCCCCCTCAAACCTATTGTGGTCACAAGTCCCTTCCAGCAATGGGGTCTGGACTTCATAGGTGAGATTCACCTGCCTTCTAGCAGTCAACACAGATGGATCCTTGTTGCCACCAATTATTTTACAAAATGGATTCAGGCCATTCCTATCAAGAACACCAATCACACTGTCATCATTAATTTTCTACAAGAAAACATATTCGCCAGATTTGGTTTCCCTAAGAGAATAGTCATTGATAACACTACTGCATTCAAAGATAAACACTTGGTAAAATTATGTGAAGAGATGGGAGTTCAGCTAGTACATTCTACTGCTTACTATCCATAAGGAAATGGCTTAGCTAAGTCATCGAATAAGAGTTTAGTTAGAATTATAAAGAAGTTTATTGAACAAAATACCAGAGGATGGGATTCCAAGCTAAAATTTGATTTGTGGGCTGACAGGGTTACAAATAAAAAGTCAATTGGCACATCTCCCTTTAAGTTGGTATATGGTACTGAAGCCATATTTCCTGTTCAACTTGCACTACCAGTTGCAAAGTTGTTACAAGAAATTGACTTTGAACCAAGTGATTTAACTCAAAGGATCCATAATCTTGTAGAGTTGCAGCAAGACAGAGAGCAGCTTCTAGAAAAGACAGAATTACACTAAGAAAAGATGAAGGAGATTTTCGACAAGAAAGTCAAAGCAAATATTTTCAAAACAGGGGAACTGGTTTTAAAATGAGATGTATCAAGGCAAGAAAAAGGGAAACACGACAAATTTGTTGCTCTATGGGCAAGTTCTTTTGTCATAACAGCAATTCAGTAGAACAATACCTTTCTTCTCCAAAATCTTGCAGGTGAAGAAGTAGCAGGTGGCCCTTTCAATGGGCATTTTCTAAAAACCTATTTTTCATAAGGATTTTCTTAAAGCCTTGTTTTACTTGTACATATTCTTTTCAGTTTTGTTTTTGTTCTTATTGCTTGAATAACTCCATGCCAAATGGTATTGAGCAAAACCATTTTTCAAATTCTCAAATTGTAATAAAGGCTACTGAGTCTAACTAGGTTCTTGGTGACCTCACAAGGAGGTATCCATCCCAGTTGGAGCCAAATGTTAGCTCCCAAAATGAATCAGTCACTTGGTTTCATTTTGGAGGTGATATCATGGTCATCTGTAGGATTCTCTATTTGTTTTTAGATTCTTCTAGTATCAAAACATAGGTTTTAAATTCATGCCTTAGAAATAAGTTGATCCATAAAGGTTGTTTTTATAAAATTTTGTGAAAATATTTTCAACAACTAACACATGTTGCATGGTTGATGTTAGTTGGTGAAAGAAACAGGTTTCAACTGTTAAGGAGTACTTTCCTGCAGACAAGCTAGCTGGTGAAAGCACGAAACACGTGTTTTTCTTCCATGATTTCAGAAATTAAAAAGAAGACACACTCGACACACATCACATAATTATTATGAGGCGCTGGTTGAAGTGAATGATGATGAGGATACCGTTATGGATGTTTTAATCGAATATTATGGTGGATCATGCTCGTGATTGCATGCTTCAACAATGATAGCATTGGAGATGACGAATTCACATTCATCATCACAGGTAAAGGAGTAGTACCACTCACCCAGCGACATCAAATCAACACTTCATATTTTGAACATGCACTATTCATAGGTAATATGGTATGGTTCCATATTTGGATTGGCAACACCGAGAGTTTTCACCAGTGCCAAACCTTCGCTCAATGAGGAAAATACCGTGACATTGTCTGTCAATTGTCCGAGGTTCGAGTCATAGATGGCAAGGAAACAAAGTGGTTTATTGCTGAGGAAAGAATTGGATAGCCTGTCATTTTTACAGTCACATCCAGATGTGCAAAAACATTTCTCAGATGCAGGCTACATGAGTTATGTTGAAAGGTTACAAAATGGTTGCCACCAAATAAAAGTTGAAGCATTTGCTAAATCATCTGATGGAAACAGAGCTAGTGTGGGTTCTGTAGAAATTATAGTCGATGAAGCCACCATTGCCATAGTAACTAGCTTACCCAGATCAGGCCAGAACTGGTTTAAGACAACAACAACCAAGAATTTGAATTTTAGGGTATACCTTAAGGCAGAATTCAGAGATATCACCTGGAAGAAAAGCATGTTAGTTTCTCATCTAGAAGATGAATGGTAGGACCTATTTAAAGACATTCAACTCTATATCACCTCAGAAGGCAGGTATGACAAGCTAATGTTATATCATTTCAAACTTTAAGATCATTTCACAGGGAAGACCCTCCTGAATTTACCTTTTTTCCTCCACAAAATCCTAACCAAAGTATGTAAAAGGATAGAGCTAAACCTCTAAGCATAAAAAACACCCTTTGTCATTTTGGCTTGATCAAACTAATAATTCTAGAAGAACTCAGACAAAGAGGAAGGACTTGGCAACATTTTCTTTTTTGGGAAGGCTTTGAGACTCAAACTCAACCCATTAATGAGCAGAAGAAAAATGGAAAAAAGAAGTTAACTCGTCAGAGTAGCTCAAGGAGGAGAAGATCTCTTCCAGGACCACCAGAGGACAGGATTTCTAGCATAAAGTCTAAAAGATCAAAGAAAAAATTATATTTTGAAACCAATTCAGAGCAACCTACAGTAAAAAAGACAAATATTCTCAATTTTCCATACACAGACTTAGAAATAGAGCCAGAGAAAGAATATGAAAGTCCAGCCATGAAAAGCCCTAAACATTCTATTGAAATTGCACAAGACTGTGAGACTTTTACTCCCATTGATTAAGGTGAAACATCAAAGAGTAAAAAGTCAAAGAAATCACAAAACATTGAGGAACTGAAAGAGGTGATTGCACAACAGGAGGTTTTGGAAAGAGTAATCAAGGCAAGATACAAATCCCTATTTGACAATTTTGCAGAGACAAATGTAGCATTTGAGAAGTTGGCTCGTGAGAGTGTCAAAGACAAAAAGAGAAAGAAGAAAATCAACAAGGACTATAACATTTTGTGGTGGTTAGAAAAACGCCTTAAGAGGAAAATTAAGAAATTGAAGTAGAAGAGTAAATCACATCCAGATGTACAGGTACTAGCCCAGGTTGCTGTGAATATGCAGGGAGATAAATCAAAGGCACACTAATTTTTTGGTAAAACAACAGTTTTGGAGGTGAAAGGTTCCTTTTTGGCCAAAGACAGAACTTTCACCAGCGCAAAGGGTAAATTTACAACCAGTTAGCTGGTGAAAAGCAAAACTTTCACCAGCTAACCAACAGATCGTGAGGCGAATTAGCTGGTGAAAGTACATAAATAAATTTTTGGAAAGCTAAGTTGGAGCGAGGAAATTTTGAAGTATTTAAAAAGGGTTTGATATCAACGAAGGATGAACCACCTAATTAAGAAACACTTAGCATCAAATATTCGTGGAGATTGTGAGACCAAATGCTAAATTTGGCAACTAAAGTTTCGGTTATGGTTATTAAAAGAGTCTAGCTACAGAAGACAAGTGCTTTTACCCTTCCATGACACAACAAAATCAAAGGTGATGAAGTACAGATGTCAAGATCAACATAGAAGAAAGTTCGAGTTCTAGCAACTAGTCTTTGCTTATCAATTGTATTTAGTTAGTTCTATTTTCTATATTTAGATACAGATCCAAGTTTTTAGGATCTAAAAAACTGATTGTAAAAGGCTATAAATGCCTATCTTTTCTAAGAGATAAGGGTTCAATCTGGGAGACATTTTCTAGCTATTGTACTTGACTTCTTATTCTGATAATAGAATCACAGTCCTCTTTTGTTTTCGATATCAGATTCTTTCATATATTTCATGACTCTGCACTTTATTCCAGTTTAGTTTATCCTTTAAGAATTGCCATCTTCTTATTAATCTCTTAAACTTGGATTAAAGAATTTCTTACTGTCCTTTATGACCCTGCACATGGTTGTATTTGGTTATCTAGATTAGTATTCTTCATCCCCTTTTTCAACTCTATTGTCTGATTATTGTTCTCTAAAAGCACTGTCTTATTCAGTTACATGATAAGTGGTTACTTTCATCAACTTTTGAGTTATCCTATTGTCCCAAATATACCTAAAACCATTTTGACTTGAAGTTACCAAGCACCTTTGGTCTACAACCACAAAGGGTTTCTTAGAGTGATAACAAATTGGCGTCGTTGCCGGGGAAATGAAATTTAAGCTCTACTTTCCTAGGATATGACACAGAGCTGATCTTTGATGATAGACAAAGATTATACATTTTATTGGTTGTAACTATCTGTCTGGAAACTCCACAAGTTCCTCCTGGCTCCTAAGAGGATTAGTACCAGGGCAAATCCACAAGAATCACCTGTCACACCAGTGCCCATTCCAGAACTAATTCTCAGAAGAGGAAAACCATTCCAGGGTCAAACTTCAAGATTAGACACAGAAGGTAATCCTCTCTTTAGTTCTGAAAAATCTACTACAGAAAAAATTGAATCTTTTTCCAAGAGTGCTGATGAAAAATCAACTGTAACTACTGTAGAAGAATCAAGTTTTTCTTATCAACAAGAAAATATCAGTGATGATGAATTGATAGATTTAAAATTGGTTGAAAAAGCATCTAAAACCTTAGAAATAAATCATAGTTCTTCCTCTCTTGAGTCTTTTCATTCACAGGAGAAAGAAGATCATTTAAAAATTTACACTAGCCTCCTTGTTGTAGAACATCTTCTTCAAGAGTTGTCTGCTAAAGGTGAAGAAAACTTAGCTGAACAACTTGTGAATTTTCACAGAGCCTCATATCAAACCTCTTTCCCATTAGAGAATTAACCTCCTTTACATTCCCCCAGTGTTGAGGAATCAAAGAAAAAACTATCACCTCTCTCACCCCTGATCATTATGGCTGCACCACCTCCTTTGACCAAGATGCAACAAATCCTAGCTGCTAGGTATGCGCCACTTATATTGCCAAACCCATTATCAGCTATGCCGACAAGAGACTATCAGAAGTATATGCCCAAATTCATAGGTGAGGGCAATGTGACTGCTAAAGAACATATTGAGGCCTTCTACAGTTATGCTGAAAACCTTAATATTGAGGAGGAAGATGTTTGGACACGAGTTTTTGTCCAAAGTTTAGATGGCCATGCTAGGAAGTGGTTCAAAGAACTCCCTGCTGGTTCCATAGCTGGCATTGAGCAGTTAGATCACGCCTTCTTGAAACATTGGGGTGATAGAAGAGATTTTCTATAGTATATCACTGAATTTGGAAATCTAAGGAAACAAAATGGTGAGTCAGTCTCTGATTTCACTAAAAGGTTTAACCAGATGTACAGTAAAATACTAGCAGAGATAAAACCTTCAGATGCCTCTTCCAAAGTCACATATTTCGATTCTTTTGACTCAAAGCTCTATTTATTGTTGAGGGAAAGAAGGTCACCAACACTATATTTGATGTAAGATGCTACCCTTGAGGTGGAATCAAATATTTTGGCTGCTCAAAAGATAAAGGGAAACTCTGATAGAACAAGGCCCAGAAATGAAGCTTCTTCTTCATCAAGTGCTGACCCAAAGTTAGATAAAATGGATAAGATGCTAGAGTCTCTAACCTCTGAGATATCTAAGCTCAAAATTGATAATAAGAAGCCTATCAAGGGAAGTGGTACTTATGATTATGCAGGTAGAAACCCAAATCAAAATCCCAACAACTTCACAAGAAATAATCAGCCAATGCAGATTTTGCAAAGAGAAAGGAATCCTACTGAGGATCAGAGGATAAACGCTCCTCTTTAGAATGTCATGATGGATGAAGATGATGGTGATTATCAAGAATATGGAGAATATAATATTCACTGTGTTGGAGAGGAGACATGGAAATCTTATCTGACACAACATGACTATGAAGAGGCATTGATGACTGAACAGACAGAGGAAAATTCTACTGATGATGGCATTTTTTCAACGGAAGAGAAGAATAGATATAATCTCAGATCTAAGTCTAATACTTCCCAACAGAATGCACTAGCCTCTCCCAGAAAGAGCAAAACCCCTGTTAATAAAAAATATTAGACATCAGATAATCAACAAACAAATCCTTCAAAAGAAAACGCATCAGTTCCTCCCAAGAAGTCTGTTTTCCATGTCAAACAACAAATTCAGAAAAGTCAGACCCCTACTGACCAGCAAAGCATTCAGAAATCTCCTTTAAATGAGGTAAAGGTCTCTGATAAAATCTCCTATTCTTTTAATTTTGAGGCTAAAATACAGAAAATCAAAATTCCCATCCCTTTGGTTGAGTTAATGAAAAATGAAACATTCAAGAAATATATCCTCAAAAATCTGGATTGCAAATCCATATACCCTTCTGTTGATATTCTCAATATATATGATGAAAATAAAACCATTTTTCTGGGCCAAATGATAGAATATAGAGATGAAAGCTATCCACCTTTTTACATCTCTCTAAACATTCATGACAAAACACTACATAACTGTTTGTTGGACTCCGGTGCTTCTCACAACTTAATGCCAAAGGCGGTCATGGATGAGCTTGGATTAGGGATTACTAAGTCTTACCACGATATTTTCTCTTTTGACTCTCGCAAATTCAAATGTCTTGGAATGATCAAGGACTTAGTTGTAACATTGACCCAATCATCCATGAAAACTATGATTATGGATATAGTAGTGGCAGACATCCCACCTAAATTTGGATGCTTGTTATCAAGATTGTGGATGAAGAGGCTAGGTGTCACTCTTCAAATGGATCTCTCCTATGCTACTATCCCTTGTTTTGGAGGAGTAAACAAAAGGTTATACAGGGAATCACAACTGGCATATGTAATCAGTGATGAACAAAATCTAGCCAACCATCCTATCTATTCAGTCGACACAGGTATGGGATC
>JASDQU010186788.1:2824-19764 GCA_032191745.1 Picea mariana | reverse complement strand
ACAAAAACTATTGATTATTTCTCATATATTGTGCATGGTGTATTGTGGTGTATTGGTGTAACTCTTATACCATTGTTCATTTATCATTGGATATAATTGAATGGTTTAATTGTAAGTTGAAAAAGGTTTTAAATTGTACTTGATACTAATTCACCCCCCTCTTAGTATCAACAGACGTTTCAAATTGGTGATACTTAAACTAGAAAACAAGGTTAGGCATAAGTTTCTTTTACTTGTCTGTAAACAGACGTTACTCTCTTTAGGGGATTGGATAGGTTAGGGTTAAAGTGTCTAAGATTGATTTCTTCGCCTAAGAAAATTATTGACTCCTTCGCTTGGTAGCTATGCTAACACTGTACCCCACTCACTAATTCCTCTAACTTACCCTCCTAGCATGCATGAAGCCCCCTCCCTCGGGGTCATGGTTTAAGTCCTTAAACTTTTCGCTTAAACCATTAATGTGATTTTGAACATAGTTTGGGAGTGGCGGAGGAGGATGGGGAGGAGAGGAAGCCCTAGGCAAGACCTGCTCCCCCATGGCTGCGGAAATCCTAGCAGCGGAGTTGCAGAGCCATTTGATCAGAATATCGCTTCATGGGAACTTAGTACGTCCCAGTACTTGTTGCACTTTCTCCTTCGAATTTGTGTTGTTATTTCACTTGTTGTTACTCACTATTACCCAACTGCAACTCGCTATAATTAATTAAATCATTCTAATTAATTAATCCCTAAAATCATTAGTTGAATTAATTAATTGTTTTAATTAATTGATTTAGTCGAATTAATTAATTATAATTTAAACAACTAATTATAATTTTAACTGAATTAATTAAAACAATTAATTATTCCTTCCATTAAATAAATATTTAAAACAATTAATTAATTTAAACAATTAATTTTACTTTACACTAAATAAATATTTAAAACAATTGATTATACTTTACATTAAATAAATTTTTAAAACGAACACACAATAATAATAATAATAAAATATATAAAAATTTTAATAAAATAAAAAAAAAATGAAAAAAATAAATAAATAATTAAATAATTAAAAAAAACAAGTGTCGGCATGCATGGATTCCACGTGCCCGCCTTGCTTCCTCCAGCGCCCCCCCTATCTAAACCCTAATCTTCTCCCTGGTGGTTTGGCGCAAGCGCTAGCTTGGGAACAAGAGGGCGCCATCTCGTGGCTCCTTCCTCATACAAATTTGTGCAGACTCTAGGGCGTTGGTCTTGTGTATGGCGGTGGCGCTTGGGAATTTAGTGCAAGAGAAAATGCCTCTTGCAGGCTCCTCTCTTGGTCGTGGCTTGTTTGACTTGGCACTGGTGTTGGCTTATAGGTTGAGTTTGGTAGTTGTGTGGCTAGTTTGACTTCGAGTTGAGCGTAAACACAATGCTCCTCGTGAGCTACCCTCCACTTAACTTAAATCATACTGTTTAATGTTTACTGATTGTGTCTACCCACTGGTATTTCTATTGGGCATTTTGTTGCCCCGTCTTCTGTTATTTTGTGTGTTAATCTCGTGATTAAAGCCCTTAAATGAGTTATCTTATTATTTCTGTTGGCACTAAAGGGCGTTTCACTTTGATACTTCTGTGATGCTTTGATATTGAGAATGTTGGACAGTCCTGGATTGCATGGTTTATGGGTTTGAGAATGCTGGATTGTTCATGTTTTTTTTTAGTTGTCTGGATTTTTATGTAGTTTGAAGAGTTCACTCCCAGATCTGGTTATTATTATCATAAAACGAAGTTGTAGGGAGTAGTCTCCCAGAAGAAGTTGGTGAGCAGGACCGTGAAGGTTAGATTGCGTGTTTTTGGTGTGTTAGCTGTCGTGGAGAGCATGTGAGATAGGTTAACCCCATAGAGAACTCCAGCTTAACCCTGCGGGCTCCTCCTCCATGTGGCTTTGTGCTTGGGGAAACCAGGGTTTGGTGGACGACGTTCTCCTTCGCTAGGGTGGCGATGGTAGTTGATTGCAGAGCCACAGATCTAAAATCCACTGCGGCCGCCTCCTCACCCTACTAGTCTCATCCGTACTCTTCGTTTAAATGAGCAGAAGTTCCTCGAAAATTATGTCCAGTGCAGTCCTCATGCCACAAAGTTACGTGAAATTTATAGTTGTAAGCCTGCCCCTCTTCTAAAAGACTAGATATTCGAGTTTTTGTTTTGGTCAGGGTTAGATTGTATTGCAATTCTCTTATTGATTGAAATAGGTTTAAGTACATTAACCAAGGGATCATCATTCTGTTATGATCCAATGCCATGAACGCAATAACCCACATGAGTAATGAGTGAGAATTGGTATATATAAAAGATAATCACTTCAGGTCATGACACAGTCAGTCCAGGCCTGGGATCTGGTTTTGGCCAGTGTATTGCCATATCACAATCACAATCAACATGCACTATTGAAGGATACTCAATCGTAATACAATCATAGAGAAATGCCTCTTGGAATCCATCACGTAACACATTTTTGAAAGATGAAAAAAGAAACTCTCATCACCAGATAATTTGTTGTTTGCTAGTAATTTTGCAATGATCATGCATCGCTCCCTCCCTTTTAGATGTGACTTGATAAATGTGAAATTCTGACTGAAATCCCATCAGCAAATGTAGGGACTTTAAATTCTTATTCCATTTACAGAGGTAGGATCTGTTTATTTCCTGATCTACTATATCTATGAAACTTAACTGGCATTGACACATATCTCAAATCCAACACTGATCATGCAATCTTTCCTACCAAGGTTTTCTTTTAATATTTTTTTCAATTGGTCTAGCAAAGAAAGATAATAAAGAAAAAAGTGAGAGCTTTCATTATGAAAAAGCTTATAGGCTCAGAGTAGGGATGTCTAGGTGAATGTTTCTATGGCAATCTGTGAGAGACCTCTTAGGAATGAGGTGGTGACCATACATTCTTAGGAAAGTTCTCCTGTCTTATGTTGAATAGTCTATTTTATCAATAATGTTTGTTGAATATTTATGCAATCTTGTTCACTACCTGGTTTCCCAGTTTCCATAGTTTTTGTTGCAGTGCTCTAAATTATTGTTTTGCATAGTTAAATCTATTGTTGTCCTAGATGAATCTACAGCTGTTACAGGTAAATTTGTTGTTGTTATCATAATGTTGTTATTTATAGAAGATTTTATGTACTAGAGATCAACATGTTGTTACAGAGATATCAGTTTGTTGTTGATAGACTTGGCTGATGTTTTTTATTTTGTATTTTGTATTTTAATCTATGAAGTTTTTAGGTAAGGGCTCTGAAAACATCACCGTGAGGAATTTATGTTATAAATGTAATTTGATTAACCTTAGAAGTAAGGAGTTATTGGAAAATGATGCAACGCATAGTTCAGCTGAAAAGGCTTGTTTATATATAGATCTATGTAACTAAAAAAAAATGTTTTTGTCTTGCAGGCTAGGTGGATGTGGAGCTTGGAGCTCAGACTTTCATCTAGTTAAAGGGTTTCAGGGTTGTTTAAATTTCTGGGTGGAGTTTGTTTAAATTTCTGGGTGGGTAGGTAGGCCCTCGGTTCTAGATTTTGAACCAGGGCTTTGATAACATGCGTAGGGACCAAATTTAATTAAGTCTAATAATATCCATAAATTGAAACATAAAAGATTACTTCTACACAGAAAGGCTAAGTATTTTTTTTTTATTCAACATATAAGAAGGTTAAATTAATTAATGAAAATCAATCTAGTGAATTACATAATAGAATAAGAATTACATAACAGAATAAAAATACCTCTGCCTGATGCTAATTCCCGCTGATTTGGTTGTCCCTTCCTTGCTACTTTTCCCAACTAGATGCACTAACCAAACCCTTCCCAAAAACCGACTAACCACCCAGCCAGCTAGGAGCAGCCTGTCCGTCTCTCTAGCTCCAGGATACCATAAGGAATCCTGGCCCCAATTCCCAAAACCCCCAGCAACCCGGTGCCCCCTACAATGGTTCACCAAAACCCCCNCATAATAGAATAAGAATTACATAACAGAATAAAAATACCTCTCCCTGATGCTAATTCCCGCTGATTTGGTTGTCCCTTCCTTGCTACTTTTCCCAACTAGATGCACTAACCAAACCCTTCCCAAAAACCGACTAACCACCCAGCCAGCTAGGAGTAGCCTGTCCGTCTCTCTAGCTCCAGGATACCATAAGGAATCCTGGCCCTAATTCCCAAAACCCCCAGCCACCCGGTGCCCCCTACAATGGTTCACCAAAACCCCCAAAATCAAACTCCCCACACCAGAAAAATATGCTAAACAGAAATTTAGTCCCCCTCCAAAATGCTTCCTCCCTCCAAAAATAATAATCCCTCTCCCGTAGGACCCTTCCCCATCATATCTCCCCCTTCACTGACTCTCCTCCCCTCCATTAATTACCTTATCCCCTCCTTTATTACCTTATCCCCTCCTTTATTATCTTATCCTTAACCTGTCATACGTAAAGTTTCATAAGGATTAAATTAAAGTTATTAAGCCCCTTAATCTATTACCCATATTATGTTATGTAATCAATCAATTAATTAATTAATTAATCAATCAAAAGTTATAAACAGTTAATTAATAATTAAATAATTAATTACTATTATTAATACTAATAATTGTTTAACTAAAACCATATTAGGACAATTAATTATCTAATTAATTTTACTTAATAATCCCTATGCATCTATTTAACCAGGGTTGTTATAGTAGGCCAGAAATGCATAGGGTGTGGAAATCCCGCACTGAAGAAAACAACCAGCGTGCGGAAATTGGAGGTTTTTGCAGGTTATGTATAAGGTACAGTGCGGAGGTGTTTGTAAATTAAGAAATTTTGAGAAAGGGGCAAAGGATCTAAGTGGATTTTTACATATAGAGAGTCTAAATGGATCTCCCACAGACTCAGAGACTGATTTTAAATGAAAAGAATAGGTAAAGAGAAAATGGCCAACAAAAAACCACAATAAAATCATATCCACAGTGGAGTCACCAATTTTGTTATTGGATAAATCGGTGAATGCGGACATAAAACAATCTTCCTAGATCCACCTGGATCTAGAACAAAACTAGACATGACATGATGCTTTCCCTAGGTTGCTACCATTGAATTTATCACCAAAGAAGGGGTGTCTAACATACCTTTATATATCGCTTCCCTATATCTATGTTGTCCCTACTTCACTCCGGTGCTCTTGTGAGATCAGATATGCAAAGACACAAACCAAAAAAAGTGAAAGAAACAATTATAGATTCAATGGAAACCTAAACATGTGATCAAGGAGTCATGTAATAAAACACTAATGATTTTATGGGAAAGAAACATGTCGATTTATCATATTAAATAGAAGTGGAAGATACAACCAAAGTGCCTTGATGTCGCAAGTTCCCTTTCGGTGGTCCTTTGTTCCAACACACACATACACTTGCTCTGAATTTGCATGAAGATAATCCACAAAGCTTGATGGACAAATGGAGACCTCAAGCATCAATTGTATCAGGATTCTTCACACAGTCTTCAGCCTAGTCTTTGCTCAATCTTTCTTGACCTTTCTTAACCTTTTCCATGAGAAATCCATTATTATATAGGAGAATATGAAGTGGTTACTAGGATGAGGATGATCCCACCAAATTAGAAAATCCAGTAAGATCACAACCATATGAATGCCACCTCACATTCTAGAAGATTCTCCTTCTAGAAACTTTGTGAAACTTCTCCCTTTTCTTAGCTTCAAGCGTCGTCGCGCCTTGCCTATATAGCAACATGTGAATATCCCGCAAGCCAGGAATAGAGAAACATGTGGAAATCCTTGATTTCCACACTGTCTACCACTGTTATCTTGCGGCATCATTCTAAAAATGTGCCTTGTAGGGGAAGAACTTAGCCATTTTCCTAATGTGAAGGATTTTTTGGAATCCTCAACACATGCCTATGGGGTCATCATCAGAGTGATCAAAATAATATGTAACAAGTAGGAACACACACACATTCCTAGAACACATGTTCACTAAAGAGTCTGCCTGTTCTAGGAATCTACCCATTCCCGCTGAGCATAAATGACCAACTCAGTCAGTCACAAGATCGTGTGCACACTCTTAATGCAACATACATAACATTTAATATCCGCCAAACATTTTTATGAATAAAATTGTATAGTGGTATGGATAAAACTAAGGCATAAGGGGTTAGGATTGAAAGTGTTTTCAAGGATAGAGCAATGGTTAGACAACCAAGATGTGGGTGATGTGAGTGAAAGGGTTGTACACAAGGTATATGCATAGTGCACTCGGGGCTCGAGTTAAGTTGGGGTTAATTATTAAGTATAAGTTATTCCTTGATTTATATGGAGCTACGGGGGTCTATTTCATTGTCTATATCATGCTCTAGGTCAATGTATAAATCTAGATCTAGATCTATGTAGTGGTCTAATTCATGGTCTATGTCAAACTCTAGGTCTAGTGATAATATATTTAAAGGAATGGAATGTACTAAAATGGACATTATGACCATTTGGAGTCTTAGATATTATGATATTTCAATGCAACTAAATTCAAAGGACCGTTTGAAGGTTGAGAGATAGTGAGATTGCAATGAATCATTTGTAGGCCTAGACTAAGAAGAGAGAGGGAGGGGCATATAGTGAGAGTGATACTAAAAATGAGAAAGAGAAAGTGGTGGTAGATGTAGGAGAGAAAGAGAGGAGAGATAGCGAGAGGGAGGGGGAGAGATATAAAGAGGAGGGGGATAGAGAGAGAATGTGTGAGTGTGAGAGGGGGGGAAGAGAAAGAAAGAGAGGGGGGTTGGACAAGGAGTGTTTGAGTGTGTGAGAGGGAGGGAGAGGGAGACAAAGAGAGTGGGTAGAAAGAGAGTGAGAGGAAGGGGGGGGAGGGAAATTGGGGAGGGTTAGATGTATGATAGAGAGAGGGGAGAGATAGTGAGAGGGATGGAGGAGCGGGTGGAGAGAAGGTGAGACTGGTTGTGAGAAGAAGGGGGGAGATAGACGGAAGGGAGAGTAGAGAGATATAAAGAGAGAAATGGGGGGAGGGTAGAGGAGAGAGAGAGAAAGAGGTGGTATATATAGGAGACAAAGAGAGGAGAAATAGAGGGAGGAGGGGTGTAGAGAGATAAAGTGTGAGTGTGAGACAGGGGGGACGAACAAGAAATATAGGGGGATTGGACAAGGACAGGGTGGAGAGAGAGAGACTGATTATGAGTGGAGAGATAGTGAGAGGGAGGGGGAGAGAGAGAGGGAGGGAGGGAGTACGAGGTGGAGAGAGAGTGATATTGATTGTAAGAGGAATGGGGAATATAGAGGCAGGGGGGGGGTAGAGAGACATGAATAGATTAATGGGGGATAGAAATTGTGTGTGCGAGAATGTGGGAGGAAGAGAGAGGTAGAAAAAGTGGGGAGGTAGAGAGTGAGAGATTGAGACTATGGGGGGTATAGAATGAGAGTATGGGAGGTCTATGTCATGTTCTATGTCAATATGTAGGTCAACATATAACTATATATCTAGCTCTATATTGTGGTCTAGGTCATGGGGGGAGATAGTGAGAGTGAGAGAGTCAAAGGAAGAACGAAAAAATAGGGCGGGTATAGATCTAGGGGGGTCTAGTTGATGGTATAGGTATAGGTCATGGTCTAGGTCATGGTAATGTTCATATAAGTACTCGTATAAGTAATATTGCATTGGAATAAGAAAAAAAAATTAACACTCACCTTATAGGTGAGGCTACATTTCTCTATTGCACATGTATCCTTTATTTGGTGTGAGACATGCATCACCTTTAGATGAACAAAGAGATAGTGGGGTACAACTAGGGGAAAAGAAGAGGAGGCAGGGAGGGTGAGAGAGAGAGAGTCAAAGATACTGTGAGAGTGATACTAACAACAAGGAGAGAGAGAGTGAGATTGTGTGTGAGGGCAAGGGGAGATATAGAGGGAAGGGGGTCTAGAGAGATATAAACAGAGAAAGGGGGGGAGAGTATAGGAGAGAGGGGGAGAAGTATATAGTGATAGTGAGACTAACAACAATGAGAGAGAGAAAGAGGTGGTATATGTAGGAGAAAAATATAGGAGAGATCATGGGAGGGATGGGGAGAGATAGAGGTAGGAGGGGGGTAGAGAGAGAATGTGTGAGTGTGAAATGGGGTAGGAGAAAGAATTTAGAGAGGGGGGTTGGAAAAGGAGTGTTTGAGTGTGTGAGAGGGAGGGAGAGGAAGGGAGAGGAAGGAAAAGAGAGTGGGTAGAGAGAGAGTGAGAGGAAGGGGGGAGACATAGTGGGAATGGGTGGATGTATGAGAGACAAAGTAGAAATATAGTGTGAGGGAGGGGCAGAGAGAGGGTGGGAGGAAGGGGTGGAGAGAGAGTGAGAATGATTGTGAGAGGAAGGGGGGATATATATGGAAAGGGGGGAAATATATATAAAGAGAGACATGGGGGGAGAGTAGAGGAGAGAGAGGGAGGGGGATATAGTGAGAGAGAGAATAACAATGATAGAGAGAAAGTGTTGGTTGATGTAGGAGATAAAGAGAGGATAGATAGAGAGAGGGAGGGGTAGAGATGGAGGAGGGGGGTAGAGAGAGAATGTGTGAGTGAGAGAGGGGGGGAAAATAAATAAAGAGAGGGGGGATGCACAAGGAGTGTTTGAGTGTGTGAGAGGGAGAGAGAGGGAGATAAAGAGATTGGGCAGAGAAAGAGTGAGAGGAAGGGGGGAGGGGTGTTGATACTGAGAGGGGGGTTAATCAGTATCAGGTACAATTTAAAAAAAAAAATCAACTTATACTTAAACCATTCAATTATATCCAATGAACGATGGACAATAGTACAAGAGTTACACCAATACACCACAATACACCATGCACAATAAATGAGAAATAATCAATAGTTATTGTTGAAGGGAACCAATGACTTCCAAACGTAGCTACAACTTCCAAATATAAAGGGAGAGATAAACCTCCAAGAGGAAGATACAATCCTCCAATGTCAAGAGAGGGTTGACCTATCCATCCTTGCCCCTTCCTTCCACCCAAGAATATATGAGAGATAATAAAACTTTACATTAAATCATCACCATCAACCAACCATCACATAGAACTTGATAATGCTTCCTGAGACTTATTCAACTTCTGCAATTATTAAATTCTTGGAATACTCCAATCCTATAGATAATATTACTCAATGTATTCGCTGAAACTCCTCCAATTTTCACTCCTTGAATCCTCCCCAAAAAGAAGTTATACAGAGAATGGTAGACCTTATTCAATTTTGGTTTATTCAGGAGAGAGAACTTGTACAAAATGCCCCATGCTCAATATTTAACATCAGATTCAAAAACTCACACACAAGCAACTAGAACCCGTACTATTTCCAATGAAATTGATCTCACTAAATTTGGATTATCTATGAAGAAGTTATGATTGTTTTACCTGGAACACATGTTTATGACAAGCTTTAGGACTAGTCAAACACCCTATCTTCCACAGAGTGTATCTGCAAAATTTTAGCGAATAAAGAGCTAAATTTTTTACCACAGGTACCTAGATATGTATTTTCAAAACCATATCAATTTCACCATCTAAATCGTTCTATAAAACAAGTTATAGTGAAAATGGTAATATGACCTATAAATAACATACCTTAGAACACATCACCAAAAGACTTCATCCTCCCTTGAAATCTGACCTTCTTTACTTCAAATTTCCTCTGAAATTCGAATTGTGTGCATAAAATGAATGTATAATGATATGTATTTATACCCTATATGTAAATTACTTTTAAATTAGGTCCGACCTAAATTTCTTATTTTGTAATTCTTTTCTTTAATTATCTTTAGGGCTGACCTGTACTTCCTTCTTCAATTCACTTTGTCATCTTCAAAAAATCATTTCTCCTCAACCATGAGGATCCACATGGTGTTCCACCTACCACCAGAAAAAAAAATGATGTATACTATCCATCCATGGGTGTTGTGTCTGCATGTTCACTTTCCTTCATGTCCAAATACCTTCATCAATATTGCGGTCCAAAACCAATGACTAGGGTTGACATCAATGATAACAACCAATCTTCCAACAATCTCCCCATTTTTCATTGATGGTAACAATCATTCTCCCCCTATCATCATGATCCCAATTTCTCTCCCCCTTTCACGTCAATGGAAAATGGTAGGGCTTCTCCCCCTGAGTTTAATGACAAAAGGTAACTCTCTTCTTTGGGGATACTCCCCGTGAGCATGTGGCACTCAATATTACTTCATCCTTATTTTTGGTCTTTGGGAATTTTTCTTCCTTGGAATCCTTTAGTGTGGCTTCTGCCTTCTCTCTATTCTTCATGTCTAGGATGTATATGTTGTTTGGTATTCTTTTTGCAGTTGCAATCAATCTTCCTGAGTTATTTTCTCTGATTTTACATTTTCAGGAGTCAAACGTAAGAGTGTATCCTTGATCACATATTTTCCTGACACTGAGGAGATTATTCTTCAGATGTTAAACCAATAGGACTTTTCCTGCTTTTACATTTTAACTTCCAAGCTTTATAGATCCTTTTCCAAGTATTTTGGTAGATGATTCATCTCCAAATGCAAAATTTCCACCCTTTTTCTTCAAGATAACAAATTTTCTTTGATCTCCGGTCATATGAGATGAGCACCCACTGTCTATTAACCATTCATCTTCTTCTTTGCATTCTTTAGCAACCAATGTTATTCGACAGTTTTCATTGTGTGGAATTTCTTTCCTTTTCCATGTTGTAGTTGGTATACAAACATTTGACATATGATTATCTTCCTTCATCTCTCTGCAATCGTGTGCTTTGTGACCAAGATTATTGCACTTGTAACATACAATATTTTGATCCATTAATGGGTAAAATGGATTATAATTTTTGTTGAAATATCTACGAACATTTCCATATCTACTATTTTCACCATTCATGTAGCTTTCATAGTTATTCATTTCATTGATTCTACAATTGATTTCCTTGTGTCCAAAATTTCCACAAGTATAACAATGTCCAAGAAAGAAATTTTGATACTTGGGAGTAAGTGATGTTCTTTGTGGTGTGGTCCATATGGGTTCACGATCTATTGTTTTGAAGTTTCCTTCATAATGATTTCTTTCATACCTGATGAGAGAGAATCTTCTTGATGTCTCATTCCTTCTGAATTCTAGTCTTCTATCTTGTTGTTCAACTTGTTCTAGAGTGTTGGTTTCATCATTTTCATCTTCCTTCTCTTGTTTTGTTTTCTTCAAACTGTCATTGTATCCTATTCATGTCTTTTTGTTTGGAGATATTCGACTGCTAAGGATCTCATCTAATTTTTCAGTGCTTTTTTTGAACTTCTTCAACTTTTATATTGTCAATAGTAGCTCCCCTTTTTTGTGATCCAATTCTGCTTTCAATTTATCATTATCTTCTAATTGTTCCGTCAAGCTATCAATGGTCTTTTCAAGATGTAATTCTCTTCTTCACAACTACTCAGTTCACCTTTTAGTATTATGTTTGTGTTTCTAATCTTGTTATTTTTATTTTCAACATGCTTCAACTTTTCAAGATTCTCATCTTCTTTTTCACTCTCTGCATTGTTTTTGTATCCCCAAAAGGAATCAAGGTTGGTTTCTTCATCTGAATCTTCTTCATGCATGATTTCTTCTTCTTTAGAATTCTTGTGATCATCATCCTGGGTTTCTTGGGTTATGAAGAGGACTTCTCCTCCATCATTATCTTCTTCATCACTCTCATCTAAGGAGATGTCATCATCCTTGGAGTAGAAGATCTTTTTATTATTGAGACTTCTCTTTTTATAGTATCTTTTTTCAAAAATATGTCCTATTCTACCATATTTAAAGCATTTGAGAGGAGACTTACCTTTGTCTCTTCCACTTCCCTTTCGGAACCTTCTTACAAAATTTGTTATTTCTTCAACAAGGTCATTATCCTTGTCTTTTGTCTTATTTATGGCTATAAAGGCTTCTTCATTGTTTGGTTGGTCACTTTCTATACCTATTCTCATTTCATATGCTATAAGAGACCCATGTTATTCATCCATTGTCATGTTGGTCAAGTTCCTAGTTTCTTCAATGGAGTATACCTTAGCATCATAATTCAAGAGAAGTGATCTTAATGCTTTTTGTACAACCAAGGATTCATCGAGCTCTCCACCTAATCCTCTGATAGCATTAACAACTTCATAAACTCTAAGAAAATAGGTTGCAATATCTTCCTTTTCATTCATCTTCAAATTTTCAAATTCGTCTCTATTTCGTTGAAACTTGACTTGCTTAACTTTTGGATCACTTTCGTAGATACTCTTGAGTTTGTCCCATGCCTGTTTAGCAGTGCTGCAGCCCATCACTTTGCTAGAAATGATTGGTGCCAATGATGCTAGAATAACATGTATGGATTTTTTTAATTATAACTCATAAGCTTATTCTCATTTGGATTGGTTGGAGCATTATTTGGGATTACATAGCCATTTATAACTGAGTACCAAATGTCTACTCCCAAAGTTGTTAGGTAAGATTTCACTCTATCACTCTAGTATGCATAATTTCTTCCATTAAATCTTTGAATCCCATTTGAAATGTGCTCATGGTCA
Organism: Picea mariana; assembly: GCA_032191745.1. Classification (NCBI taxonomy): domain Eukaryota; kingdom Viridiplantae; phylum Streptophyta; class Pinopsida; order Pinales; family Pinaceae; genus Picea; species Picea mariana. The sequence continues at coordinate 7,165 of JASDQU010186788.1, read as the reverse complement.
TCCATCTCTGCTCAGGATTTTCCTTCCAGTGGTTAAAATGTTCTGAAGGAAACCTGCTCTGATACCAATTGTTGATACTGAGAGGGGGGTGAATCAGTATCAAGTACAATTTAAAAAAAAAATCAACTTATACTTAAACCATTCAATTATATCCAATGAGAAATGAAAAATAGTATAAGAGTTACACCAATACACCAAAATACACCATGCACAATAGATGAGAAATAATCAATAGTTATTGTTCAAGGGAAGCAATGACTTCCAAATGTAGCTACAGATTCCAAATATATAGGGAGGGATAAACCTCCAAGAGGAATATACAATCCTCCAATATCAATAGAGGGTTGACCTATCCATCCTTTCCCCTTCGTTACACCCAAGAATATATGAGAGATAATAAAATTGTACATTAAATCATCACCATCAACCAACCATCACATAGAACCTAATAATGCTTCTTGAGACTTCTTCAACTTCTGGAATTCTTCAATTCTTGGAATAATATGATCCTTAGATAATATTACTCAATGTATTCTTTGAAAACCCTCCAAGTTTCACTCCTTGAATCCTCCCCAAAAATAATTTATAGACAGAATGGTAGACCTTATTCAATTCTGGTTTATTCAGCAGAGGGAACTTGTACATGATTCCCCGCACTCAATATTTAACATCAGATTTTGAAAATCGCACACAAGAAACTAAATCCCGTAATAATTCCAATGAAATTGGTCTCACTTATTTTTTATTCTCTATGAATAAGTTATGACTTTTTTACCTGGAACACCTGTTTATGACTAGCTTCAGGACTAGTCAAAAACCCTATCTTCCACAAAGTGTATCTCCAAACTTATAGTGAATAAAGAATTGAATTTTTTATCACAGGTACCTAGATATGTATCTTCAATACCAAATCAATTTCACCATATGAATCATTCCATAAAAAACTTTATAGAGAAAATGGTAAGATGACCTATAAATAACATACCTTAGAACACATCACCAAAAGACTTCATCCTCCCTTGAAATACAACCTTATTTACTTCAGATTTCCTCTGAAATTCGACTTGTGTGTATAAAATGAATGTATAATGATATTTATTTATACCCTATATGTCACTTACTTTTAAAATTAGGGTCGATATGACACTTTATTATTTTGTAATTCTTCTCTTTAATTATCTTCAGGATGACCTGCACTTCCTTCTTCAATTCACTTTGTCACCTTTAAAAATTCATTTCTCCTCAACCATGGGGATCCACGTGGCATGCCACCTACCACCGGAAACAACATTATGTATACTATCCATTCATGGGTGTTGTGTCTACATGTGCACTATCCTTCATGTCCAAATACCTTCATCAATATTGCGGTCCAAAACCAATGACTAGGGTTAACATCAATGACAACAACCAATATTCCAACAAGGGGTAGATGTATGAGAGAGAGAGAAGGGATATAGTGAGAGGGAGGGGGAGAGAGAGAGGGATGGAAGAGGGGTTGGAGAGAGAGTGAGACTGATTGTGAGAGGAAGGAGGGATATAGAGGGAAGGGAATGTAGAGAGGTATAAATAGGGAAACAAGGGAAGGGTACGTGAGAGAGAGAAAGATGTGGTATATGTATGCGATGTTGTTCCAAAGTCTGTACTTAAGGCTTAGAATTACAGTGTCTAGGCATCTGAAAGTGAGTGAAGGGTATAGAAGGAAGAAATGTCAACCTTCGGTAAGGGAAACTAGGGCTGATTTATGAGTTGGGGTTGTCTAGCTTCCAACTGTTCCTAGATGTGTATATCCCTTTCAATTGTTGCCCATGAACGTTCGAGTTCAACCTGGGTAGTGGTTGTTTTAAGAATAGTATAAAAAATATTTAAGGCAATATGTGTTTGATTTGATAGTTCGGGTTCGATATTAGGTTGTCTTGTTACAGGGACAGTCATAGAGGAACAGAAAGATAAGAAAAACTTGGGGGACTCTTAGGTGTTGTCTCAATTTTGGTCGTATAAAAGAGAGTTTACAATTCCAGGAGTGAAAATAGGGTGCAAACCAAAGGCCCTTCCTCGTAACTAAGTTATATTTTAATAAATATGTATGAGGTGGGAGAAAACATTAAGTTGTCTATCATGTAAGGATCCTATCAAGGGAGAATCTCACTTATAAACAGAAGAAGAAAAAGGTAAAGAAATAACCCGATGAAGCATAAAATATGTATAGAATTCTAAAGTGTTTACTAGTCTTACACCTGTTGATAGTTGGTACAGAGAAAAAACAGTAAACAATATAGAAAACCAGAATTCATTCACTATAGTAGAGGTTGTACTAAATTATAGTGAAGCATTCATCATATACAAATATGAAATGAAATGAAGTATGAGATATAAGGAAACAAACTCATAACACATTCATGAAGGAATTGAGAATCTTCAGATCTGCTTTATATTAACTCTCAAGATAGAAAACCTCTATTACAATCGACACAAAAAGGTCCAGCCTTTTTTCTTTCTTTCTATGGTATATTTATACAGATTTACATAAGATGGAATCTCAATCGTTACAATATTTTTAGTTATGATAAGAAGGAGAACAATCGTTCCATTTCTTCATCTCTGTCTTTATTTGTTACCAGTAGCTTGTCCTCTTGCATGCTCGGTACAAATGACACATCTTTCCACCTGCCGAGATATCAACCTTGACGGTTCCACTTGATAGTTGGCCTCAAAAGAGTAACAATCTCGGGCTGATTGCGGTAACCTTTCTTCCATGTGTCGTTCTATGATGTCAATAGCGCATAATTGCACACTTGGTTTAATCATACATTTGTCTATTTGAACTATGTCTGCCATAGTTACTTGTGAGATTTCGGTCGAATCTCTTTCTTCTTTTTCGTTTATATCAAGAGAGATTTTCACTATATTTATTTGACTCAATGTCTCAGCATTGCCTTCGTTATCAATACCTAATAGATTACCATCTATAGAACCAAAAGCCTCTTCAAAGGATTTCGTTACCCTCTTGGCTTGCAGTTTACCTTCTAATATACTGTGCTCCCATTCTTTCAATAAAATATTTCCTCTGGTCTACTCCAAAATGGAAAACTTGGGAGTACATCTTGATTCCCTATTGTTTGTAGCTATTACAGCCTCTTGAAATGCGACCCGAGTTTCTCCAGATTCTCTTTCTCTAACAGATAAATTTTCCAATACTTGATCAACAAGTAAGAAGTTGTCCTGAATTGCCTCTACCTTGGTGAGTAAACTTCGCTGGGCTGTAGAAACTCTGCTCCAAATCTCCATCGCCTGGGACTAGAACATCCTGATATTTATAACTTTACTTTTGGCAATTTTCACTCTAGCCTGTAGTTGTTAAATCAAGCCTTTTTGTTAGCCCGCTTGTATCTAACCATTCTGAACCACCAGCTTTACTTGTTCGAGCTTAGTTTTGAGCAGCTCTATCTCCTTTTTATTGGCTAGCCTTGCTTGTTCTATTCCTGCGCTCACCTGGTCCTTGGTAGCCTCCTCTGCTGTGGCTAGTCTGGGTTCTATGATTTTGATGAGGCGATTTTTTTACTTCAGCTGATTTTTCAAAACCCCGACTGAAAATTCGTTTGTTGTAGCATATGCCCCTAAGGTCCCGATAATTTTTGTAGCAAACTCATCTTTCTTCTTGTCTTTCCCATCAGTCAACACTTTGTACTTCTTGGTTGTGAATCCTCGTTCCTGATAGAATTCTCTTTTTACCACAACATTTCTCTTCTTATCGAAAAAGAACTCATTTGGAGGGAGCTCTTCCACCCTTATAGGTCTCAATTCTTCATTTAAAATCCACCATGTGTCTATGTTTCCCTGAGTTGACTGCAAGGGAGTAATGGAGGCAATGGGATATCCGATTTGCTTAGCTGGCTGTCCTAGAGTAGTGACTGGAGTCTGCTTTTTTGGCGGCTCGGGAGTCTTTATCTCTGTTTTCAGACTCCTAGTTTGTTCTTCCCCATCCTGGTGTTTTTCCTAGCTGGGTGTCGCATCTTTGGAGCCTTCTCCTTATTTTTATTCACCTCTATTGTACTCGGATTCTCACCCCGCAATACTGTGGGAAGACAATTGTGTCGATGTTCTTGGAATTTTAGAACATTGGCCCTCTCTTCAGGTGCCAAGGCTTGTATCCAAGCCAAAATCTCAGCATAAGATCTTGCACCTCGGAAAAAATCATCTGAGGGTGAATTCTCGTGTTCTAACCTTTTGAGTCCACAACTGGCCAAGTGATTACTTACGACCCTTTGAGGATCGTGCTTCTTGAATTCAATATGAATCAATTTTAGGTCTTCCAAGGCTACTGCCTCAGCTTTACCATGC
>JASDQU010186787.1:15182-29826 GCA_032191745.1 Picea mariana | reverse complement strand
TTTAATGGAAATGTTGATCTAGTTGAAGTGCCATGCTAAGTAGTGGGTTTAATTGCCATATTCATATTAGTGATGAAATGTTAAAGTTAATTGTTTAATGGTAATATGAATATTAGTAATTGAAATGATTAATGTGGTTTGAGTTGCAATGTTGAGGTAAATGTTCCAATTGCAACGTTAATGGGGATGCTTAGGATGCGAGGTTAATTATGTTAACTGAATGCTAGTGATGATGTTTAATATTAATATTGATTAGATCGCGGTGTTATTGTTGGCTTAATTGAGATGTTGAAGATGATGTTGGTTTGTCATGCTACTGATGTTTAAATGGAATGCCATTGGCGAGGTTTAATTTGCAAGCGCCAGTGCTCACAGCTTGTCCCTGATTGTAGTACTGGGTGGTAGTGTTTTGCGTAGCATGTTCGTGTCGGGCGAGATATAGACTCCTCTTGTAGCCTAGTATGTATGTCTGTGTGTAATCCGGAGGAAGGAATCTAGTGCCGTATCAAGAGTCTCGGGCTGTTTAAAGGCACAGTTCCACTCTTGCGACACATCTGAGCCATATCAGTAGTCTCGGGCTGTTTAAAGGCACAATTCCACTACTGCGACTCTACCGACGGATCCTTCCTTCTGTGATAGTACTGTGCCTAACCCTTGGTGTCTGTCTCTGCCTATAGCCTTTAGTTCCTGCCTCCTGTTCGGGGCGTTTTCTTCTTGTCGTCGCTATGATAGGTCAGGTCGTCTCGATTGTGTTCGTCTTACTTGCGTCCTGTTGGTTCGAGTGTTGACGTAGAGTCCAGGGGGTTGTTTTCTTCTGCACACGCGCACACACTTTAACTTAAGAAAAAAAAAATTGCACCGGTCGACTGAGTAGTTGTCCTTAGCTAGGAGGGGTGTTACAGATCACATTTGAAGCCTGACTCTGTCTCCCTTATTTAGACTTGGTATGCAACACCAAGTATACCCTGTAAGAATTGATGAAGTCCTTGTAGACTCAGAATAAATCGAGAGCAAGCCTGATCTCAGAAAGGATGAGATGAAGAGACAACTTCTAGGACTAAAAGACAGATGCCATGAGAAGACTAGATCGTAGCTTCAAAAACTTCTAGGAGATATGAAGTCTCCTAGGAATATTCCCTTGTTTCAATGACAAAGAAGGAAGCCAATAAGAAAGACTAGGATATGGATTCTTCCATGAGAAGAGAAGTCAGTATTGACTTCTAATATTGATCTATACAGATCAAACGTGTTGTAGATATACAAAGCTTGATGTATGTCGAGAGGATTCTCCTAGCAAAAGGGAGAAGACTATGACGAGACACTTATTGAAGAAATAGTTCCAGTATTTATGAAGACAACCAGAACAATCATGATTCATATATAGTATGAGATGCAGGGGCAAAAATACCAATATTTAAAATTGAGTGGCAGTTGGTGAAGTACATCAGTTGGGTCATGGAGACATGACTATGATAGCATTACCCCCATGAAATAAGAAGAGCTATCCTCAATATCAGTTATTGAGCCACTCTCAGTTTCAAATGAAATTGTTTTCGTGATCAAATAAGAGGAGTTACTCTCATATTTTAGCAGCCACAATGAGAATGAAGCAGTCATTCTCAGCCTTAGAGCAGTTGCAGGTGCAGAGTCCCAGATTCCATAAGGAACAGTTGCATAGAGAGTAGAGGACATACTCGTTAACAATGAGACAGATAGTGCCTTGCATAAAGCACATAGAGCTAGCACATGATTGTGCATATTGATTTGCAGTTGAGCAAGTGTACCTTATTGGTACAATGTAATGAGAAAAATTGATTTAAAGATTGAAGATAGAAAGGCTCATGTCTGCCAGTTGAAGAAGGATCTGTACGTGTTGAAGCAAGCTTCTAGAGCTTGATATGGAAAAATTAACAGTTTCCTGACGAGCTTAGGCTTTACCAAGAGTAAAGTTGATTCTAACCTCTACTCCAAGGTTATGAATAATGAGCCGGTGATATTGTTGTTGTATGTAGCTAACTTATTCTTAACTAGAGAAGAAAATCTCATCACCAATTGTAAGAAGAAGCTTGTTGAAGAATTTGAGATGAAAGACCTTGGCCTAATGCATTATTTCTTAGGTCTTGAGGTATGGCAGATCCCAAAGAGAATCTTCCTTAACCAAGGGAAGTATCCAGTCGAAATCATGAACATATTTGACATGTTGGAGTGCAAGTCCATGAATACACCCATGGAAATGAAGTTGAAGCTACTAGTCGACACTTCATCAGAATTGATTGATTCCACGTTGTATAGACAGATCATTGGATAGTTGATGTACCTAACAAACACCAGACCAGATATTTGTTTTGCCATGAACACCTTGAGTCAGTTTCTGGTAGAACCCAGACATGTTCACCTAGTTGCTGCAAAACATGTGATGAGGTACCTTAAGGGTACATTAGATTGTGGTCTCAGTTATGATGGAGATCATGATTTCACACTGAGTGGCTACACTGATTCAGATTAGGTTGGAAGTGTCTCTAACATGAAGAGCACTTCAGGATGCTATTTCAGTTTGGGATCAGCCATGATCTCATGGTAGAGTAGGAAGCAATCCAACATTGCTCTCAGTACAACGAAAGAAGAATACATTGTTGCATGTTCTGCCAGCTGCAAAGCTATATGGCTTCGTAAGTTATTGACTAGTCTATTCAACCTAGATATGGAAGAAACCACGATCCTATGTGACAGCCAGAGCTGCATAAAGATGACAAATAATCTTGTATTTCATGACAAGTCGAAGCACATAGAGATCTGATATCATTATATCCGTGACATGGTGCAGAGAGGAGCCATAAAACTCCAATATGTTATCATGAATGAACAGGTTTTCGATGTGTTGACCAGGCCTCTATCTCATTTAAAGTTTGAGCACTTTCGAGATAAGCTCGGTATAGTCCGAAAGGACCTCCTTTGAAAGGGGGAGTATTGTTGTGTTGAGATATGCTAGCCTAGTACTATGCTTCCAGCTTAATTGTTGTGATGTAAAGCCAGTCTAGTATTCTGTTTCAAGCTTAATTGTTGTGTTGAGATATGTTAGCCTAGTACTGTGCTTCCAACTTAATTGTTGTGATGCAAAACCAGTCTAGTATTTTTTTTCTAGCTTAATTTCTATGTTGAGATATGCTAGCCTAGCACTGTGCTTCCAACTTAATTATTGTGACGTAAAGCCAGTCTAATATTGTGTTTCCAGCTTAATTGTTGCATTGAGATATGCTAGCCTAGTATTGTGCTTCCAACTTAATTGTTGTGACGTAAAGCCAGTCTAGTATTATGTTTCTATCTTAATTGTTGTGTCGATGATGATTTAGCCTCGTGTTGTGATGATGTGACCAGCCTCGTGCTGTGATGATGATGTATTAGTTTTATACTAATCCATATTGATGCAAATGATGATTTCATTCCATTGAGAATGACAATGTTGTCGATGAGAAAAACTTCCGATGATTTATAGATATGCTAGTTAGTGTTCCAATATGATATTGATGATGTTGTCCTCTCACCCACCTAATGTTGTTGATGATGGTGTCCTCTCTCTCGCTTGATGTTGTTGTAGAATACCCTTCTTGTTAAGGGGGAGTGTTGAAATAATGTAACTGCAAAGTGTATTCTAATTATTATTGTTGTATTATTCATTAGATCAATCCCCTATTGCGGATTGATCATGTCAGCTATTGTAAAAGACCAAATTGTTACACATAAAAAATACTCACTTTGATAGTGTCACAAGTGTCGTCATTACAAGGGTCGCAAGTGTCGCATTTTTCTCACAAGTGTCGCAAGTGTCAAAGAAAGCATACTGCCATGATGCCTATGTTGTGCCTATAATGACATGATAAGGACACTTGAAACACCTCAAACATTTGACTTAGAAGAAGAGAAATGAGTCAACAGGCTTATGAACCTCTTGCCATCTAAAAGCACCCAAAAAACTGAGTTTTTGGAGGGGAGCGCTCCCCTATACCTCTCTCAGGAGTGCTGGTGCCCCCCTATAAGCTATCAAGGAGCGTTATAACACCCATTTTCCATTTTGCAAGAGCACTCCTACCCTCAGGAGTGCTGGCGCTCCCCTATACATTACTAGGGAGAGTTATAATGCTCTGAGTGCCCTTTTGAGGGAGTGCTACCTATTCTGGGCAGTAGTTGATTTGTTGAGAAGAATGGGGAAAGGATATTTTCACTCTTAGAAGGCAGTTGGATTCGAATCCTCAATCAAGCCATGATCTTAGGGCAGATCCCTAACTGAAGGAGGAAAATTCTCAACTTACTCCAAGGATATCTCAAGTTGTTGAGCCTCTCCAAGGCTATATAAGCAAGCTTTCTCATGGTAAAAGGGAGAGGGAAATGGAGAATTACACCAGACTTATGATCTCATAAGTGGTGCTGGAACAGAGATGATTTGGGAAGCAACAGACCTATGATCTCATAGGGAGTAATCGGTGAAGCTATCGTCATTCTGATAGTGAATCTTTTGAGGAAGGGTTAGACAAAGAGGACTTGATGGAACTATCGCATTCCATCTACAGCTGTAAGTAATGTTTTTTCCTTATTAATATGATTTGCTTGGCCTATTTCTTTCTAATTCGTGTTCAATCTCACATGAATTTGTCTCTTTAGTAGATAGATCTATTTCGGACTAATCTTGATAGAGTAGGAAGTGGTCATACTTTGTTTGTCTACAGGACTTAAATAGAAGCTCAAGATTGGAGTTCAACTAGGAGCGTGCAGGGACAAACACCGGTAAAAGGTACATCTTTCCTCCTTCCTCTTCACACACTAGTCCACCTAGATCTAAAAGGAAGTCAGTGACCATGATAAGCACTTTCTGTCTTAGAGTTAAGAGTCTAACTCTTTGAGGAGATCTACCTGTCCGCGGGGAGATTTTCCTTCAACACAAATCCCCTTTTGTGGATTGGTCAAAACATAATTGTAATAGGTAGAATAATAAGTCAGCCCCAGAATATATTAAAGAGGCCCCAGAATATATTAAAGGTGGACCACTCAAAAGAAGAAGTCGGCCCTGCCAGTGAAGAGACACCTCTGTCCACACGTGCCATAGTTGCATAAATAAGGAGGCTAGCGCCTCACTTAGACATACACTCACTTGTTCATTGAGAAGAAAGTTTCAGAGCTGCAGTTGGAGNGAGAGAGAGAGAGAGAGAGAGAGAGAGAGGCACATTCTTGGGAGAGGACTTTCTGTATTTGTTTGAGTTATCTCTTGGCATTATATTGGCTATCAATAATAAGGAACTTTTGCTGGGTTTTCTCCCCCATGAGGGTTTCCCAAGATAAATGATGTGTCTTTTGTGATTGTGTATTTCTCAGTGATCCTATCTATGTTATTGTTATCTAGTGAAATGCAAAGAACTATAATAATAGCTTAAACCTCAACATAAACTCATCCATGTTTCCATCTATTCAAAACTTGGTTATGTATACCCACTTTCAATGAACAAAATTGTTACCTTTAGGAAGAGGAACAAGACCCCAAGTGTCATTTTTCATTAAGGAATTCATTTCTCTTGCATAGCTACCTCCCATTCAAGTTGACCACTTGATTCTTTATAAGTCTGAGGATATTTAGTCTTAATGTGTTGCATCATAAGAGGTGAACCACCTGTATTGAATTGAGAACATGTCTTATGATGATCTAATGGATCATGAAATAAAGTAATAGTAGCTTCCCTTATTTTCTAAACCTAGTTCGGAAGTGGAGTAACTAGAGATGCAGGATATAGATTGAACTCTAGGACTAGGAGTTGAAGGTTTAGGATCGACAAAATGGAAATAAAGCTAAATTGTAGTAGGAGAAATTAAAGGTGTTGGTTTAGGTTTATCATTTCAGAAGAAGGATGATCATTTGAAAAAGGTACAAGTATTGGAGAAGTAGAAGAAGAATAAAGAAGTGGTAAAGAAGCTTTAGGAACACAGGCCAAGGAGATTTTATCAAATAGAACATATCCTCTAAATATAACCTCTAAAGAGTGAGGTACATAGAGCCAATAGGATTTTACATCTTCATTGTAAACAACAAAAATATATTGCTCACTTTTTGGTTGCATTTCCTTATGCTTTTCATTAGGAATATGTTCCCATGCTTCACAAACAAACACTTTAAATTGACATGCATTGGGCTTGATCTAAGACCAAGCTTCTTATACAGTTTCACTCATTATATCTTCTATAAGAGTACAATTTAAGATGTAGTTACCACAGTTTATAGCTTATACCCAAAAATATGGTGCTATAGTCTTTGATTGAACCATACAATTAACCATTTCATTACATGTTCAATTCTTATGTTCTACTACTCCACTTCATTATTTTTTGTAGTTTGATGCAATGAGAGTTGATTTTTTGACAAATAGGCAGGGATCATCCTCATTTTTACATATTTCCAATGCCATAACTTCATCATGTGTACTCCTTTTTTAGTACTTTTTTTAATTGGCCAATGTTTTGAGATCTACATAGTGGTACTAGTTATTTTAGATTGTTTTGCAGTCTATTTTATATTTTGCGAAATAACTACTCATGAAGTTTGATTAACCAGTACAAACTATTATTCTTGGAAATCTTACATAAAGGATCTACTTAGGAGTAAAGAGTTGTAATAGACGACTCTTGGGCTAGATCTTTGTCTAATTGATGCATAGAAATGTAGAAAATGGCTTAATTGTAATGATGAAGCTAGAAGTCTAATTGGCACGAAAATATCTAAAGATCTAAAATTCCAAATTTAGTCCATTAACACACCTCAAGAAGATTGGCTAAAGTTTGAACAACTCTTTGGGAAAACTGATCTAATATGACCTCATTAGATGGAAAATAAGCTCATAGCTCTTGATTCAACAAAATTTCCTCAAATTAAAGACTACGTCACAAAATTTAATCTCTTCAGACTCCAACTTAGTGATTGTGGAATTAGTAACGATGATGATCAAACAATAATGGCTATTCTTTATAAATTCAAAGCTCCTTTTGATACTTTTGTGTCTACTTTTTTTTCAACTAGAGATGATTTAGGAGCCAATTATAAGATGCCTACTTTTGATCTATTTTTTGATCAATTGACACATTAGAAAACAAGCTCTTGCATATGGGTGCACTAGGTACAATTAGTAAGAAGAAAGCATTGTTTGCTCACAATCAAAAGGGATCCAAACCCTTCAAGAAGCCATTTAAATAATCCAGACTAACCAATATTTCCAAGCCACCTATAGTGATTCCTCCTCATTCAAAGTCTTAGTAGGGAACCAAATCAAAGAAGAAAAATCTACTTAGGTCTAGTTCCTTTTGTGGAAAAGATAGGCCTCCTCATACACATTGCTAGAAGAAGATGCAAGAATTGGAAGAAACCATGAAAAAACATAATTTCAGTCTAATATTCCCTCCTCTTATACTTCTTCTAAGCCTCATTGTCTTTCTATAACATGTCAACCATCTCATGAATAGATTTTAAACTCGGAGCCTCCTATAATATTTCCAATCATAGGAATCATTTTTCTAGTCTTGATGAGTATACAACCCAACAATATTTTGTCAATGATAGCTCTCGTTTATATGTTGTAAGAGAAAGAACAATATATCTTCTTGATGGACAATTTAACAATGTATTCTATGTTCTTGACCTTTCTTCAAATTTGATTTCAGTTTTTCAAATTACTCAGTATAGTAATGGAAAAACCATTGCGTTTTTACCTCATGAAGTTGTAATCATATATCTAAAGGATCCATCTATTGTAATAGCTTAAATCCATGTTGATGAATCTTCAAGGCTATGCAAATTTGAAAATTTTGAATCTTCATCACCTACCATTGTCCTTATTTCTCATGTTGATGACTTGAGCAAACTTTAGCATGAGTGGTTTTGTCATTTAAACTACCACTACTCGTGGTAGCTCCCAAAGCACCAAATGGTGCATGGCTCCCCCCCTGTATCATGAAATTATGGTGTTTGTCATGGTTGTGTTTTGGTTAAGAATCAAATATACTCTTTTCCTTCTAGTCATTCCTGACGAGCGTCAAAACCACTTGAATTAGTTCATAGTAACATTAGTGGGCCATTTGATGTGGACTTAGGAGAAAAACGAACTGATTAACAAACTGCATATCATAAACACGGAGATAGGAAGAATAACACAAATATCCAATGAGCAATATATTCTATTAAATAATGAAATAGAATGAAACTGTAAAACTGCAGAATTGAAACTTGCTCGAATGGTGGTAGCTATCTCTAAGAAGAGATGTGGCTGCTACATGCATTTGTATGAGAAGAATAGATTACAATGAGGCTCCAGAGTCCCTTTTCATATTACTCATGAATGCCAAAACCCAGACATTCAAAAACCTAACCCTAGAAGGTGAAACACCAAAAGTCATGTGGGCCCTATGGGTAAGTTGGTGTAATTTGGTATCCTAACTTCCTAAGGTCATAACTTTTGCATACGACCTCCATTTTAGGCTCCTGATAGCCCGTTGGAAAGGTATTTTAGATAACTACACATTCCACCATTAGACTTTGAATTTGTCTATAGTCTGACTATGGCGAGTCAAAAAAACAATGTTTAGGGCCCCAAAACATCCCTGAAAGTACAACAAGATGTGTTGACATGAAAACATACAAAATAAGACAGTTGGATTAGAAAAGAGGCCACCCGTATCCAACTGGAGAATGTCTGAGGATTCAGACATCCCCAGAAGTGTAGAAATCAAAATTATGAAGCAATACAGAAATACGTGTTGAACAAAAAATGGACACAAGGAGCCAGTTGGAATAGGTGGGTGGCCAACAATATCCATCTGGATCAATCCTCCACCCTTAGGAAGCAATGGTCTCCATTGCATTGAGTTCCCCAATCAGGCGAGGAAACTTGTGCTAGATTTGGCCCTGGGTGACCCACTTGGTGTAGGAGTTTCCCTGCCTTGACAACCCGATAAAGTTGGATCTGTTGTTGGCGATTGGCCTTAACCTGTGTGTCCACTATCTGGTCAGTGGATGCTTGTTCCATGCAGTCAAGGTTGAGCTATGTTGGTATCAGTTGTTCAACAATCTCAGAGGTGTCCAATAATGGTGGAAAATATGGTTGAAGGAGATCCACATTGAATATTGGATGCTGACCAATGAAGGGTGGAGTGTTGATCTAAAAAGAATTGCTACCCATAGCCTTGGTGATAATGTAAGGCCCATAACAAAGTGGGCGAAGCTTCCGATGGGACCTGGTGAGACGCTCCTTCTGCAAATGTAACCAAACTTTTTCGCCAACCTGAAACTGGTGTGGTACCCTGTGTTGATCATGGCGTTGCTTGTACTTAGCATTGGATTTCTGCAAAATCTCGTGGACCTGTTGGCAGATGTGTTGAATCCGCTCAATGAATCTGGTGGCTTTGTCGATCACAGGCTGATCAGGGGAAGAGTCTGTCTATGCGATGGCAAGAGGAAGTGCAACATCAATGGGTCCCAAGGGTTGGAATCCCAGACCCACCTGAAATGGGCTATGGCCGATGGAACTATGGAGAGCCATGTTGTAACTGTGTTGGACATATGGGAGACTCTCTTCCTATGTTCAGGGATGCTTAGAATTGTACATGTGCATGATGTGCACAATCATCTAATTGACGACCTCGGTTTGGCCATCGGTTTGGGTGTGGAAAGCAGTGGATTTTGTAAGCTTGGTGTCAAACAGAGACTAGTGAATCGACCAAAGGTGTTGAGGAACCTATTTTCTCCATCAGAGATGATGGTCTGTGGTATCCCAAAGTGGACCCGAAATCATTCGAAGAAGAGCTTGGAATTATCTGTCACTGTGACATTCTTCTTACAAGATGTGAGGATGGCCATCTTCGAAAACCAATCAAAGACCACAAACACACAATCATTTTCATTCTTGGTGGACGACAAACCAGACATGTAATCCATGGAGATGGATTCCCATGGCTTCTTGAGAATAGGAAGAGGGGTGTATAAGCCTTACCTCTTGATGGTTGGCTTGGCAATGGCACAGGAAGTGCAAGACCTAATATAATTTATGATGTCCTATCGAATTTTTGGCCAATAAAAATGTTTCTCAAGAACGACCACAGTTTTCTCTATGCCAAAATGTCCTTCTACCTGACTGTAGTGGGCTTCCCAAATTAGCATTGCACGCTTGCTTGTAGGAACATAGAGATGGCCCAGGTCATATAAGAGTCTGTCCTGAATGTGAAAATTAGTGACAGTGGTGTATGTACCCAGGAGCTGATATGTGGTGGCGAAGTTTGGATCTTGCTGATAAAGTTGGGGCCACTTCGATGATTCATGTCCACGAGAATGGAGCACAGTGGTGAGTGCAGCCATAGGAGGCCGACTAAGGCAGTCAACGACACGATTGGAGATACATGTCTTATACTTGATGTTGATATGGAACTGCTGCAGGTAGGTGGACCACTTCTTATGGCAGTCATTCTACAATTTACCCTGTGTTTGTATGAACTGCAAGGGCTTGTGATCAGTGTGTATGATCATCTCTTTCCCTAGAATGTAATGTTTCCATTGATGGCAGGCTTGGACAAAGGAATACATTTCCTTGTCATAGGTGGGTTATTTCCGGATAGTATCAGAGAGTGTCTCACTATGGTATGCCACAGGATGCTCGTGTTGAGTGAGAACTATGCCCACAACATAGTCAGATGCATCAGTCTCAATCTCAAATGGTTGTTGCAGATCGGGTAAGGAGAGTATCGGAGCTGAGAACAAGTGATGTTTCAGATCATTGAATGCTCTTTGTTGCTCTTTACCCCACACGAACTTAGCCTTACCACCACCCTTGGTCACCTTGATGAGGGCCCAGGAAATATGGGAGAATCCCAACACGAACCTTCGGTAGAAATTGGCTAGTCCCAAGAAAATCTGAAGCTCGGTCAGTGTGGTCGGGGATGGCCAGTCACGGATGACTTGGATCTTAGTTGGATCAAAATGTACCCCATTCTCATCAACAATGTATCCCGAGTATTGGACCATGTTCATTCCAAAAGAGAATTTTTCCAAGTTGGCATAAAGCTTGTGTTGCCGCAGAGTGCTCAAACCTTGTTGAATATGTTGCATGTGCTCCTCCCATGTTCTGTTGAAGATGAGGATGTCATCTAAATATACTACCACAAAGGAGTTGGTGAAGGGTCTCAAGACATCATACATCAAACTCATGAAAGTGGTTGGCGCATTGATTAAGCCAAAGGGCATGACTAGTCATTCGTAGAGACCTTATTTAGACTTGAAGGTTGTTTTCCAGACATCAGTTGGTTCGATGAGAACCTAGTGATAGCTAGACATCAGGTCAATATTGATGAAGAACTTTTACCCCTTGAGTTGGTCAAGAATGTCCTCAATCCTGGGGATGGGGTAGCGGTTCCTGACTGTGATTTTGTTTAAGGCTTTGTAATCAATGCAGAGTCACCAAGTCCCATCCTTCTTCTGCACCAATACAATTGGGCTTCCGCAAGGGGAGGAGTTGGAACTGATGTGCCCCTTTTGTAGAAGCTCTTGGATCTGAGGCCTGATTTCATCATTCTCCATCAGCGAGCACTGATAGACCGGTCCATTAGGTAAAGGTCCATCGGGGGTCAGATCAATTGAATGTTTGACTTGGTAGTGTGTTCGTACCCCTGTAGGTGAGGCGAAGATGTCTCTGTATTCTTCCACGATCTCGTCCACTTGCTTCTTCTACAAAAAGAGGAATTGTGTATAGTCCAAGGATGTGGTAGCGACCTTCTACTTACTATGAGCATGGATCACAAAGAAGACGAACTTCCCAGTCTTTGAAATGACCTTATTGCATTGCTTAGCAGAGATTAAATAAATAGAGATAGGTGGTGCCACCTCTAGGATCCTGTACAATTGTCTATCCAAAGTAATAATAACACTACGTGGTCTAGACTCATACACAGCATGACGCTTCCACAAATATGGTTGTCCTAAAAGAACATCACAAACTTCAAGGGGAGAATTATCACACAGTACCTCATCTTTGAAAGGATTGATGTCGTAGGGTAGACGACACTATTGCTAACACAGAGATCTCTTCCTTGACGAAGCCAGCCGATGTTGTAGGGTTGCGGGTTTCGCGTCGTTGGTAGGTGTAGCCACTTGATGACCTCTGCTAAAATCATGTTCTTCTGACTACCGTTGTCGACAATTAAATGAATCTAATCTCCCTTGACCCACATCTGCGAGTGAAAGAGGCGTTCCCCTTCCTCTAGTTCTTCCAGTTCTTCTGGCCGAACTTTGGTGGTAGCGACCGTGGAACTGGGTTCAACATCGATAATCTGCTTCCCTCCTTCAGGATTTGACTCAGAATCATAATCAGCCTCTCACTCGAAAGCCTTTAACTCGACCATGAGGGACTTCTTGGATCGACATTTGTCGGTGTTGTGCCAAGGACTTTTATGGTACTCACACCATTTTCCCGTGTCCTTCTTCGTCTTCTCATTGCCCTTATTGTGTTGTGGTTTGGATGGATTTTCCTGAGGGAGGCCATATCGAATTGGTCCCTTGTTGTATGGATTGGGGTTTCCTTTTCCATGCTTCATCTATGGGGGGTTTGCATATGCAAAATCACGTCATTTCTGCTTAAATTTATGCTCGATGTTGACAGTGTATCTATAAGTCATGCCTATAAATGTGTTGAACCTGAACAAAATAGATCTAGCTAGAAAATACCACACACATTTGCAGAGAGAAATTGAGAAAGAAGAAGCAAGAGAGATAGAATGGAAGAATTCTCATTAACCATATTCCACACTCAAAGAGTGAATACTTTACAATATATATAGAATAAATGAGTAACCAATGAGCCATAGTGGTGGTCTAGATTGATCTGGACACACACCAACAGTTACAAGAGTAAACTGCCACCTAGTCTAGTCTCTCAGGCAGTTACGGGAGTGAACTGCCACCTAGCTGAGTTAACTAGTCAACTAGACTTCAGTTAACTGACTGAACAAAGAGTAGTGAGTTGGTGATGATCCCAATGTTTCATGGTGACAAAACCAATGCAACATCTAAACTCAACTCAACTAGTCAAACTGAAGTGTCAACTGAAAGAGAATATTCTTCAAGTGGAATATTCTCCCCTAAAATATAGGAGACTGGATAATGAATAATTATGACTAATAAACAAGGAATAACCTTAGGAAAAATAAATCATAGGTTTGTGTGAAGTAACTCCAACACCCCCCCTGAACATCACTATGGTGAAAATAAAGAATGGGCCCCGGCTACGAGGCCATGTTAGGTACCCAAATACAAAAGATAGACTGAACTAAACGAGGAAAGAGGGAAAACCTCATGGGAACAAAACACCCCCTAAAATTACAATGCATAAAATAAAAAATGAGAAGGAACAAAAACAATTGCCAAGCAACCATGTCCTTCACTCCAAGAAGACCTCGCAATTGTGTAAGTTTGTGCTCATTGAAGATTTTGTTGAAGATGTAGATGTCTGCATGGATTTGATGAAGTATATGAATCATTTATATTTCTAAACATATCCACTTTATCTTCTTCTAATGAATAATATCCAAATAAATTTTGGATGAAATTTTGAAAACCGTCCGGTCGTTTCTGGAAAAATGTTGAAATTTTGTTGATTTTGAAATGATCATAACTTCAATTTCCAAACTCCGTTTCGGACGATTTGTTTTTTGAAATTGGATATTTTCCCGAGAGGAATTCAAATATCCAATTTGTTTATGCAAATTTTTCTCAGAAAATATCAGAATGGCGTCTAATGTGCGTGGCTCTCTTTTTGTCTCCTGACATGCATGCATGGTGCATGCAAAAGTGTTTGCATGTGACTCCTGAGATGCATGCCATATATCTTCCACATGAATTTCAGAAAATAAATCTGAAATTGAGTAGACATCATCTTCAATTAATGGAATACAAATTTCTGCATAAACTTTTGTAGAAGACTCTTCATAATAAGAGGCTTGATCTTCTGATGGCTTCTCTTCTGGCTGTATCTGTTCGACCTCCTGCATTAAATCTTCACAATATTCTTTATTCCCAAATAGAACCTCCAATCTGGTCCATAATTCATTTGGAGATAATCCTTTTGATTCTTCATATACTTGATGGAAAAGTTAGGGAGAAACAGACATGCCGATACTTCCTATGTCCATATCTTGTCTATTGAGAAAGTCATTTTTCTCATCGATAGAATCAGGCTCTACTTCCATTGCCATGGTTATTTGGTATAAGCATCTGCATCTAAGATGAAGCAGAACTTTTGGCTTCCATTCCAAATAGTTATGAGGCGTGAGAAGTATTTCCGACGAATAATCCATCTTTTTGTTGTCTTCAATCTTTTGTACCTGCAAAAAATGATTTGGTGTAGATTTTGCTTAGCAGTCAGTCGGCTCTGATACCATGTAAATGTATTGAACCTGCACAAAATAGATATAGCTAGAAAATACCACACACATTTGCAGAGAGAAATTGAGAAAGAAGAAGCAAGCGAGAAAGAATGGAAGAATTCTCATTAACCATATTCCACACTCAAAGAGTGAATAATTTACAATATATATAGAATAAATGAGTAACTAATGAGCCATAGTGGTGGTCTAG
>JASDQU010186785.1:0-15606 GCA_032191745.1 Picea mariana | reverse complement strand
AGTAATCGAAGACATGCTGAGAATGTATGTGATGGATAAACCATCAAGGTGGGAAGACTACCTGCATTTGGTAGAATTCGCCTACAATAATGGGTACCATGCATCTCTGAAGATGAGCCCATTCGAAGCACTGTATGGTAGAAAGTGCAACACTCCAATGAGCTGGATAATCCAGCTGACAGAGTAGTTGTTGGACCTGAGCTACTCAAAGAGATGGAAGATCAGATGATCAAAATCAAACAGAATTTGAAAGCTGCCCAGGACAGGTAGAAAAGTTACACTGATAGTAACAGAACCCATAGAGAATTCAAAGTGGGTGACCATGTTTTCCTGAAAGTGAAAGCTAGCAGGAGTTCCCTGAAATTGGGAAGTTGCGCCAAGTTGGCAGCAAGATTCTGTGGGCCATTTGAGATCCTGGAAAGGATTGGGCCAGTTGCATACATGCTTGCATTACCTGCATCTATGACTGTACATAATGTGTTTCATGTTTCACTTCTTAAGAAATATGTACCTGATGCTAATCATGTTATCGATTGGACTGTGATTCAGGTGGAACCAGAAGGTGTCCTGCAAGTGCATCCTATGCGCATATTGGACAGGAAAAACAAGCAGCTCTGAAATCGAGCCATAGAGCTTGTAAAGGTCCAGTGGACCTGGTACTGTCCTGAGGACACGACATGGGAGCATGCAGATATTATGCGGGTAGAGTACCCGCATCTTTTTGAAAATTTTGAAGGACACGCAGAGGCAGTGTAAGTTGCACTGAGTACAGTGCAAAAATAAGGGGAGGGGGATTGTAGTGTCCCCAAGGCCGAGCCCCGTTACAAATCATGTTATATGCAAAGAATTGTAAATATGTTCTATAGGCTGGTGTGCCAAGACTTGTATAAGTTGTAGGCTTATGTGTTTTGTTAGGCCAGGGAGCCTAAGAGTTGGAAGGCCAGGAGCATGTTGATGTACTTGTATGTATGCAGATCAATTAATAAAATATAAGCACCGCCAGTGCAGACCGACCACGATGAAGGAGTGATGGGGGACTGAGCGTTCACAGAATGGTCAAGGAACTAGGGGCTAAAAGGTGGAAAATGGCTGAGTGCTAAGCCTGGGAAATAATATTTTAATATTATTTCAAAAGAGACATGTGCATTTCTGTTTATCCTAAGTTCCTGGTAAAGGAGGGAACGTGCAAAGGGGATGCACGCTGTGGTAGGCATGTAGTTCCTAGGGTGACAAGAGTCAACCCTGGTGCATGCAAATATAAGCCTTGAACTGAACCATGGGTGGGGACGCTCCTCCATTCTGAACCGAACCTATGAGCGTGGTACCGGTACGACCTCTGCCGAATATCCTGATTGATCTCTGAAACCCTTAAGCTGTGTTTGCTGGAGGGAAACCGAGTATACCCTGTCTAGAGTTGTGAGTCTGTGGCTGTTCCAGGCAATCCCGAGAACGCATTTCCTGAACCCGAATTCCCTGTGTTAAACTCGAGTGGAAGAATCCCTGGTTGTTCGGGGAAAACTGAGCTAGCCTGGGCGTGAAGCCTGCTCCGAAATCATCCTGTGAGATTATCCTGTGACAGCTAAACCTTTTTGGGAAGCATTGTCTGTGTTTTCCCGTGGATTGATGTGACTACGCAGTGCTGGACTGTGTGAGGCTTGTTGGCCTGTGAGCGACTCCTCCAGGTGAGAGAGTGCGTAGAGGGAGAAGAGAACTCCTAGAAGGAACCCTGTAGCTGCCACAAAGCCCGGAGAATTTCGGTCCGGTCTATTCCTGTAACCCAAGGTAAGGGAGACTGGCAGCCGAAGGACTGTCTAGGTGACAGAGAAGGTGCACTCTCCTGGGGTGGAACAGGCATGTGGGGAATGAGGGTCTGTGTGCAGTGAACGTGGGAGATTCCTGGGAGAGCTTCTTCCTGGTGAATGTGTATGTACTATCTTCCCTGTAACCTCAGCCTAGACTAGGATCCTTGCTTTGGGGTGGAGCTCGGTCCCATCTCGGGGGTGACCTACTGTTGAGCTGATGAACAGTKTGGTCTAAGGCTGGGAGGTTCGTGGAAGGCCTGCACTTGGTTGGTGAAATTCTACAACCAATAAAAGATAAGTATTGAATTAAGCCTTGAATTATGTTGAGCATGACTGTGYTGTTTTGTATCATGTTTTCCGCTGTGTAAATGAATTAATGATGAATKCTATGACTTGTTTAATTATAGCAGTATCCATATATTTTACTCTGAGTTTTTTTTAAATGTGTTTAATTGTGTTTAAATGCATTCTTTTGGTAAAATCCCGTATGATTTATGTAACTTCCGTGTACAGAATGGTAAAACTGAGAGGGCTGGGAAACCATGAATGAGTAAAAGGGTACACTACAAATTTCTCTTCACATTTTCGGTCCAAATACCACCCCACTGGCCCATCTAGGCTCAGTGTCGAAACCTTGGCTCTGATACCAATTTGTAGTGTACCCTTCACTACCCTGGTTTTCCCAACCTCTCAGTTTACCATTCTATACATGGAATTATAAGCAAATGCATTTAACACAGTAAAACACACTTAAAACTAATTTGTACAGACCTTATGAGCACATGCATTTAACAGAATTAAACACATTTAAAATACAGAGTGAAACATATCTGGGTACTGCTATAATTAAACGTTCCATAGCATTCATCATTAATTCATTTACACAGCGGAAAACATGATACAAAACATCACAGTCATGTTCAAATGTGTTAAAAACGTAATTCAGAATACTTATCTTTTATCAGTTGGAGAAATCACCAACCAAGTGCAGGCCTTCCACGAACCTCCCAGCCTTAGACCACACTGTTCATCAGCTCAACAGTAGGTCACCCCCGAGCTGGGACCGAGTTGCACCCCAGGGCAAGGAATCTAGACTCAGGTTGACGTTACAAGGAAGATAACACATTCACCTTTACCAGGGAGAAGCTCTCCCAGGAATCTCCCACGCTCACTGCCCACAGACCCTCATTCCCCACATGCCTGTTCCACTCTAGGAGAGTGCACCTTCTCTGTTACCTAGACAGTCCTTCGGCTGCCAGTCTCCCTTACCTTGGGTTACAGGAACAGGCCAGACCGGAATTCTCCGGGCTCTATGGCAGCTACAGGGTTCCTTCCAGGATTCCTCTTCTCCCTCTGCGCACTCCCTCACCTGGAGGAGTCGCTCACAGGCCAACAATCCTCACGCAGTCCAGTACTGCGCAGTCCCAACAATCCACAGGAAACACAGAAAAATGCTTCCAACAACGGCTCGGCAATCACAGGATGATCTCACGGTGATGATTTCGGAGCAGGCTTCACGCACAGGCTAGCTCAGTTTTCCTAAACAATCACAGGATGCTTTCACTCGCGTCCAGCACAGGGAATTCTAGTTCAAGAATGCGTTTTCGGGTTTCCTAGAACAAACACCGACTCATGGCTCTGGACATGATATTACACGGTTTTCCTCAGTCAAACACAGCTAACGGTTTCAGAGATGAAACAGGATATCCGGCAGATGTTGTATCGGTTCCACGCACAAAGGTTCGGTTCAGAATGGAGGAGAGTCCCCCAACCATGGTTCAGTGTAAGGCTTATATTTGCATGCACCAGGGTTGGCACTTGTCACCCTGGGAACTGCATGCATTCCATCCATACACCTTCCTCCCACCACTTGGGAACTCACGGGTCCTTCCAAAGGACTTAGGATAAAATAATGTGCACATGGATTTTTTAGGAATAATATTAAAATAATATTCCAGGCCTAAGCCCCCTAGGCTTATCCCCTAGGCTCCTTACTCAGCCCCTTTCCCACCTTTCAGCCCCTTTATCCCTTGCCCATTCTGTGGACGCTCAGTCCCCCATCACTCTTTCATCGTGGTCGGTCTGCAATGGCGGTATTTATATTTTATTAATTGACCTGCATACATACAAGTACATCAACTGGCTCCTGGCCTTCAACACTTAGGCTCCCTGGCCTAACAAAATTCATAAGCCTACAGCTTATACAAAACTTGGCTCACCAGCCTATAGAACATATTTACAATTCTTTGCATATAACATGATTTGTAACGGGGCTCGGCCTTGGGGACACTACACAAATGATGCTCATGCTCTTCTTCTAAATTGGAATATACGAGGATGTCATCCAAAAAGACAATGACAAACTTGTCTAGATATTCTTGGAAAACACCATTCATTAAGCACATGAAAACAACTGGTGCATTTGACAACCCAAATGGCACCACTGTGAACTCATAATGACCATACCTTGTCCTGAAGGTGGTCTTGCTAATATCTTCCTCTTTAATCCTTACCCGATGGTATCCTAACCTGAGATCTATCTTTGAAAATATCTTTGCATCCTTCAATTGATCAAATAGATCGTCAATCATTGGCAGATGATACTTGTTCTTCATAGTTACTTTATTCATCTGTCTGAAATCAATGCACAATCTTAATGTTCCATCTTTATTCTTCACGAACAATACCGGGGCACCCTAAGGTGACACACTTGGGTGTATATACCCCTTCTTCAGAAGTTCTTCAAGTTGCATTTGTAACTCCTTCAACTTTGGTGTACTCATTCTATAAGGAGTCTTTGACACTGGAGCTGCTCTAGGCATTAAATTTATAGAGAAATCAATGTCTCTCTTTGGGGGTAGTCCTGGTATCTCCTTGAACACATCTTCAAAATCTTTCAGCACTGCATGATCATATAAATTTGGCACCTTATCTTTAGGTGTCTCTTCCATATGAGCTGCAAATATTTGACACCCTTTTCTGTAACTTTTCTTCAGCTGCAATGCTGAAATTTCTCCGATGGTTATTGCCCTGGGAATTCCCTGCACTCTCCTTAGGATCCCTTCCTCATCCAAGAAAGTAAATGCCTTGTTCTGATAGTCTAGGACAACATGATGTTGGTCCAACCAATCCATCCCAATTAGACAATCATATGAACCTAAAGGCAAGATGTTCAAATCTTCCCTAGTGTTCAGTCCGTTCATGTCCATAAGACATGACTTAACCATCTCATTAACTTTTCTTTTGGCTCCGGTAGCTAGCTACACCAACCAAGATTTTCCATGCTTTCTTCTTGGCAAATGAAAACTTTCCACCATCTTAGGATCTATATAACTATGACTATCTCATGAGTCAATTAAAATAGCAATGGTTTGGTTGTTGATCATACCTTCCACCTCAATCATATGTGATTGATACTCTGCTTGCTTGTTGTTCAGGGCTGCATAGATCCTTGGTACATTTCTGCCCATGTCCTCCACTGTTTTAGCTTGTTGTACATTGTGAATAGTTCTCACTTTTTCACTTCTGTGAGGACAATCTCTATACATATGATCTCCTTTACAACCCCAACATTGAATAGGTGGTTGTCTTGGCCTTTGACCCCCTGTCTCAATCGTTCTGGTTTCTCTAGGAGTTTGTTGTTCCTGTGGATTATTTCTGAAGAATGGTGGCTTAGATCCCTTCTTCCTCTGATCCACCTTGAATTTCTTTTTGTCTTCCCAAGATTTTTGGAAATTTGGCCTTGATTTTTGTTGATCATAAAGGAATTTAGCTCGCCTTATGGTCTCCTCCAATGTATTGGGATCATCATACTATATTTTTTCACTAATAAATGATGGAAATCCACTCAAATATCTCTAACTGTCAATTGTCTCATCCTTGATGAAAGAGACATACTTCAACGGTTCTAAAAACCTTCTTTCATATTCATCTATTGTCATACTCCCAAGATTGAGTTCAAAGAACTCTTTCATTTTATTGTCATAGTATCTCTTAGTCAAGCATTTCTTTTCAAAATACTTTTTGAATTCTCTCCAAGTAACACTTTTCTCTTTAATGTGTTGCACCTGCACAAGCTGATCCCACCACATGGATGCCTTTCCCTTGAGTTGATAGATAGAAATTCTACCTTCTGCATGAGAAGAATAATTATGCAATTGAAAATATTTTCTCATTCCCAACAACCATGTCTCTACATCTTCATCCTTCTTGTGCTCACCATCAAATGTAGGAGGTTTGATTTTGTTCATTTCTCCTCGTAGTTCATCCACCCCAGACCTCTTATGCTTCCTGATAGGGGACAGACTTGATATGTTGTGTGCTTTCTCATTGGAATTCCTCGGGGAGTGATGGTGATGTCTTCTAACACTTCTTGATCTTCTTTTCACATCAGGAGACATGTGACTCCCTGATTTTCTTGAGCCACTCTCCTTATCCAATTTCTTTTCAATTATGTTCAAGCTCTGCAATAACTTCATGTGTAAGTCCTCTTGCTGCTCCTTGGCCTTCATAAGCCTTTCATTATCATATTTGTGGCTTTGGACATCCTTCTGTAATTTCTTAATGGTCTCTACCATATTCATGTTTTCATCTCTTCCTTCTCCATGTCCATTGGAGTTTGTTCCTTCAATGACAAAATGGACATCCACCCCTCTGATCTCATCTTCCTGGATGTAAGTCCCCTGTGCCTCCTCCATTAATCTAGAATCTGTGTTGATCTTGATCTGATCTATTTGTTGTTAACTCTGCAAAATTTGCAACCAACAAAACTTTGTCAAGCTAATTGTTTCAACAATTTCATGAAAATATGAACCATTCTGGTTCAATAATATATATCAGAATTATTCCTTATGATTTCTTGGAAAATTGAATTCCCAGATCAATTTTCTAGGTGGATAATTATATTCCACTAACCAACACCTTTCCAACGCCTTCTCCCATGCTCAATTCCGAGTCTCGAGCAGAAAGTTATGGTTATTTGAAAATTGTCCATTAATGTTTTTTGTTCATTTTTCAACTTGACGCAACTTTGTGTTGTAATTATGAAATTTCACACCTAATCCATTGTATTTTTCATAGGATCTCAATTGGGTTTCTTCATATACATATTATGGAAACTCTTTCCAAGTTTCACCTTTTTCTGGGTTCTTGGATGCTAGTTACAGCTTGTTGAAGTTCTAGGCCAATTTGTGTCTTTGGCCTGGAATGCTACATGTACCTTCTTTTCCATAAACACTTTTAGCATGCCCATAAATTTAATTCATCTCTCAGAATGTCTTCTATGGTTCAATATATTTCCATTGAATTCTCTTATGCCTCAATCTGATTCCAAAGCAGAAATTTATGGCTCTTTGAAGTTAGATGGGTCTTCAAATTTACCCTCCATTGTTTGTGTTGTAACTTTCTCATAAAAGCTATGTTTGACGAACGGTGCACACCATTAGAAATCTCTCTCTGATCTCTTTTATTTGAGATACAGAGATAGAGTGTGCCTTGGCACACTCTATTCTTGTGTTTTTTGAGTATCTGAAAATGTTGTTAAGGCCCTCAAACACGCGCTGCAAAAATATGACGTTCAAATGATATAAAACGTCGCAGAAAATCCTTGGTTTTCTGTTGTTTTTAATCATTTAAAGGACTTCGCGCGCACAAATTTCAACCTATAACCCATATTTACCATGCATAGCAACAACACAAGGTAAATCGTGCTTCGTGCACTTTAAAACCACTGTGTATTACTTCTCTATCATGCCAATAACTTGCGCACACTACTTTTATGTCGCGCGCCAATATCCACCGCACACAGTTTTTGTACCAAGCACTGATATTTCACGTGCATTTCACTCGACATGCTGCACCATGCCAAATTTTAGTACACCCCACTGTGCACCAATACTCTGTGCATCACCATTAACTAAATATTTTTGTAACAACATATACCCACATTGCGTGCGCACCAACCAAACTCCTCTCCGCTCTACCAATACTGCGCACACCATGCACGCCATTATTATTTTTCTATGTGGTGCCAAAATTTAGTGCGCACACCAACATTTTTCCGCTCGGTGCTGAATTTTACCTATCACAAACTTTTCACTGCGCCACATGCATTTTTAGTGTGCCCAACTGCGCACATTCACCTTTATGTGCATCGATTCCTTGTGAATTCTGCTGCAGAAATTGGGGATTTTTCCTAACTTTTTCCCAATTTACCATAGACATTCTGTAACTATGAAATTTCCTCAATTTCACCTCAACAACACTATTTCAACCTATGCAACCACAAATTGCTATGGGTTGACATTTATGGGACAAGTTTTTCCTAAACTCCATTCACAAATTGAGAATTTTAATTATGAATCTCGCTCCATTTGTCATGGCTTCACTATGACTTCAAATTCGACCAATTCCAGGTCTTAATTTGCTAGAACAAATATTACATCAAGACTATCTCACCGCATGGCCAAATTTCTTAATTTTCCCATGCATTTAACATCGAAAATTGGGGCTTTTCCCAATTTCGCATCGTTGCTTCTACATTTCACCATGGACGCTCTGCAACTCGAAATTTGGCCACTTCTAAATAAATTCTCTGTGAAATTTCACTTCAACTCAACTTGCTCGGCCCATCCAGGCTCAGTGTTGAAAACCAAATGATGTAGGAGCATCGCTCACTTATCAAGCGAGCCAACACATTGAGAGGAAACAGCTGGACAACACCAGCACACATTTTGAAATACTTTGGAGGTTGTTGCGCCATTCTTTAATGAAGTCATTTATAAAGAAGCGCACTTGTATTGTGATGGACCTTGAGCCTTTAAGCTCACGTCCTTAGTAGATAGGAGGCATTTATTAGATTTAATGCAGGTAGATAGATGTTTAAGTCTAGATTAGACAGTTTCAGTTTTCGAGAGGGAAAACGGATATAGACACCCTCCTTTGTATTTTTTGCAACATTATTATTCAGATTATTGATGAAGCATTCTGAAGAGAAGAGCAGACAGAGAACTTTGTGGAGAACACCCATGTACAGTGTTGAATTAATAGAATGAAACTCTGATTCAAACTCATGACTGGTGTTGTTTCTCTGTGTGTATTGATTGTGTGTTCATGAATGTTTKCTTTCTGGTCATGCAATTTCTTTGAATATGTTGTGCATGTGATTTCAGAGGTTTTAACTGAAGTCTAAGAGAGAAGAGAATAAGTTTCAATTGTTTCTCTATCTGAACCAGGAGATTCTTGCAAAGAGTGCAGTCGAATTCATCTGCATAGAGTGCGTTGATGAGGGTTCAGTAGTTAAACACTTATTCTCATTCACCCAGAAGTTGATTTGGGTTGGTAGAGCCATGCAGGAGAAGTGCAGGCTGAACTTGAAGTCTCGGTGGCTAATCTGAGAAAAATAAGGCAGAGACTGTTGTTACCGGAGATGTACAGAGTCTGAAAGACTCAACACTTTGAGGGTTGTTGATGGTCGAGAACAAGAAGTGTGCGCAAAGTCTCTAAAGGAGTCAGAGTTGATAATATCAGGAGGGATAGTTCCTTTGTGATACCATGGTGAAGAACCCAGGAGAAGGTTTGAACAGGAAGGAGCTTTAGAGCGGGAGAAATCCTTAAGGAGGAGGAATCGATGGCCAGGTCTCGCCGAGGAGCCTCCCGAAGTCCCGTCGACCGTCAAATGTAGGAGAAGTTGTGTGGGATTTAGCCATTAGGTGCAGGAAGGAGTCCAAGAGACATCAGGATTCGACCCATCGGGGGTTGCGGAGGCAGGGATTGTTGCCTGTTGAAATCACGATTAGCGATTTCCCAATGAATTTGGAGCCATTGATCACTACTGGGACACGTGGCATGGGATCCCGGGAAGTCGGGGTTCGGCATTCGAGATTTTCTAGTGCCAAGGGATTGCGACCCTTGAAATCACGATCACGCGATTCCCGATAGAACGGAGAGAGGAGGCGATGTGGCAAGGAGAGAGCGCACGTGCGTATCAGAGTCCGGGGTTTGAATATTCATGGTACGAGTGAACTACGACATCATGTATGCCAATTTCCCGATAGGGAAATCCCCGACAGGAACGGGAAGCATTTTCATTGAGACCCATCGGGGTTCGGGGTTTTGGTTAGCACGAGAACCGTGCCCACAAGTTTCGCGATAACGCGAAACCCGATTTCCCGACAAGGAAAAAGGGGAGATCGCCAGGAAGGAGAGTTCTGTGGGTATTGAGGACTCCCGACAGGGGTTGAAGAGTAATTGACTCTTTGGGCCGAGGAAGAAGAAGGTCCCGGTGAGCGTGGATGTGCCTCGGGTGGGCATCTGCGTCAGAGTGGTATCAGAGCCAGATAATCTCTCTGTTTTCCGTAATAGAGGAGAAGGAGTTTCGCGATAACGCGAAACCCGATTTCCCGACAAGGAAAAAGGGGAGATCGCCAGGAAGGAGAGTTATGTGGGTATTGAGGACTCCCGACAGGGGTTGAAGAGTAATTGACTCTTTGGGCCGAGGAAGAAGAAGGTCCCGGTGAGCGTGGATGTGCCTCGGGTGGGCATCTGCGTCAGAGTGGTATCAGAGCCAGATAATCTCTCTGTTTTCCGTAATAGAGGAGAAGAGAAAATTTCACCATGCCGCCGAGAAGAGGTAGACAATCGCCCAATCCAAAGGGGGAAAGGGAATTGTCCAGAGAAAGAGAAATGTCCAGAGAAAGAAGTAGCCAAGGACAGAATGTAGAGATGGAGAGGGAAATATGAAATCTTCGTTCCAGAATGGAAGATATGGAAGCAGCGCAGAGACGCACAGCCAATGATGGAGACCTGAGCGACTCTGAGGGCGAAGCTGAAGCTGAACAACAAGGAGGAGTTGCAGCTGAAGATGAAACCAGTGAGCGATTGATTAAAGCAATCGCCTGAATGAGTTCTAAGACAAAAATGGACATTCCAGTCTATGAAGGAAATCTGGATGCAGAAGAGTTACTGGATTGGATGCGAGCTCTTGATACCTACTTCGATTATGAAGATATCGAAGAGGATAAAAAGGTAAGGCACGCTGTCACTAAATTGAAAGGACATGCAGCCTTATGGTGGGATGAGCTACAGGCAGATAGACGTTCCAAAGGAAAACAGAAGATTAAAAGTTGGGATCGGATGATCACAAAGATGAAGGAAAAATTCATCCCAAGGGATTATCAGATCACATTGTTCAGGTGAATGCAGAACCTGAGGCAGAAGTTGCTGACGGTGAAGGAGTACACCGAAGAGTTTTACAAGATCAATATCCGAGCAGGTCATCGAGAGAGCAATGATGAGAAGGTAGCAAGATACCTGAATGGTCTGAGATACAACATTCAGAATGAATTAAGTATGGAAACCATCAGAATGGTTGAGGATTCTTATCAGATGGCTCTGAAAGCCGAGGAGAAGCTGAGCCGTAAGCAAGGTCAGCGAGGGCGAGGCAGAAGTCATCCCAGAGGCAAGGCAGTTGCCCAAGAGAAATTTCAAAATCCCAAAGAGGAATGGAAGAAACCTCAGGGTCAGATTGAGAGAGGTGGAACCTCACAGTGAGGACAACAATATGCTGAGCCGAGGAGACAGCATACAGAGCAGGGTGGCGGATATGCTGACGCGAACACTTTTCCTCGTACCAGAGGTAGGGGAAGATGCAGAGGAGGAATCATCACATGTTTTACATGTGGGAAGGATGGACATAAAGCCGTTGATTGTCCAGACAGGAAAACGGACAGAGGAGAAGCTCACATCGCTGAGGCGCGGAGGCGTGATGTTGAAAATGAAGACAACAGAAGTGGGAAGTCACTGACGGTGCATAAAGTTCTTTTGACACATGAGAAGGAGGTGAAGGACACAACTCAGAGAACCAAACTGTTCAGGACCATGTGCAAGACCAAGGGCTGGAAATGCAAGGTCATTGTGGACAGCGGAAGCACCGACAATCTCGTTTCAACCGAGATGGTGGAGAAATTAGAGCTGGAGACGACTGATCACTCGAGTCCATACAAGGTCTCATGGCTACAGAAGGGACATCAGGTGAGTGTCACTAAACAATGTTTAGTTGATTTCAAAATGGGTGAATATAAGGATAAGGTCCTATGTGATGTCATTCTGATGGATTTCTATCATGTATTGCTAGGGAGACCATGGCAATATGACAGAAATGTGGTTCATGACGGGAGAATGAACACATATACTTTAGAGAAGGATGGGAGGACACACAGATTGCTTCCGTAAAAGGATGAGGAGGTGAAGCCGGAAGTAAGCAGTACCATACTTCTCATGAGTGGGAAGGAGCTTCTCACAGAGATGGAGAAGAAGGAAGATCCACAATTCTTTGTGGTCAGAAAGCCGAGGATTGTTCTGACTACCACAAGAGTGGATGATTTGCTGGAAGAAATTCAGGAACTGCTAGACGAGTTCGCTGACATTGTGGTGAATGAATTACCTCATTCATTGCCACCAATGAGGAGTGTGAGTCACCACATTGATCTCATACCTAGAGCCGGTTTACCAAATAAGGCTGCATACAAACTGACGCCACAAGAGAATGAGGAAGTCAAGAGGCAGGTACAGGAGCTGCTGGATAAAGGACTGGTCAGGGAGAGCTTGAGTCCGTGTGTTGTTCCAACAGTGCTTAGTCCAAAGAAATATGGAGGTTGGAGAATGTGCACCGACTCAAGAGCGTTCAACAAAATTACTATCAGGTACAGATTTCCACTGTCGAGAATGGATGATCTGAAGGATTGCCTGAGTGGGGCAAATTATTTTTCGAAGATTGATCTCAAGAGCGGATATCACCAGATTCGCATGAGGGAAGGTGATGAATGGAAGACAGCATTCAAGACAAACGAAGGTTTGTACGAATGGCTGGTCATGCCGTTTGGCTTGACAAATGTGCCGAGCACATTCAGGAGGCTGATGAATGAGGTCCTGAAAGAATTCATCGGGAAATTTGTTGTCATATATCTGGACGATATACTGATTTTCAGTAAGACGAATGTTGAACATTTGAAGCATTTGGCCACGGTGATGAGGAAACTACAGCTGCAGAAGTTGTTGATCAATATGAAAAAGTCCTCATTTATGAAGACAAAACTCATTTATTTGGGTTTTGTTATTTCGGTGGATGAGTTGAAAATGGATCCGAGTAAAGTGGAAGTGATCAAGAATTGGCCATCACCAAGAAATGTTTTTGAGGTGAGAAGTTTCCATGGTTTGGCTAGTTTCTACCGAAAGTGGAATTAGCGCAGCGATGATGGACACCGTGAAGAAGTGGCACAAGTATTTTCATTGGACAGCAGAGGCTGAGAAGAGCTTCAATTTGTTGAAGCGGAAGAT
Organism: Picea mariana; assembly: GCA_032191745.1. Lineage (NCBI taxonomy): Eukaryota > Viridiplantae > Streptophyta > Pinopsida > Pinales > Pinaceae > Picea > Picea mariana. The sequence goes on along the minus strand of JASDQU010186785.1, from coordinate 2,470 downwards.
AACGGAACGACCAGTTTTGGTGTTGTCGGACTTCAATAAGACATTTCAAGTGAAATGTGATGCAAGCGGGTATGCCATAGGAGCGGTTTTGAGTCAAGAGGACAGACCAGTCACCTATTTCAGCGAGAAGTTGGATGAAGCAAAACTGAAGTACTCCACATATGATAAGGAATTTTATGCTATCATCCAAGCATTAAAGAAGTGGAGGCATTACTTGATCCCAAAAGAATTTGTATTGTACAGTGATAATCATGCATTGTAGTTTGTGAGTCAACAAGAGAAGTTGAACCAGAAACATGCAAAATGGGTAGAGTATATGCATAATTTTACGTTTGTAATTAAACACATTTCAGGGACTGCTAACAAAGTGGCTAATTCTTTGAGCAAGAAATGTTTTCTATTGCAGAAGTTCCGAGTCAAGACATTGGGCTTTGAAAATCTCAGGGACATGTATGCAGAAGATACATATTTCGGAGAAGCGTATGAAGCAGCTGAGAATCCAGTTCTCAGGGATCGGAGTTCTTGGATAGACTACATGATCCAGGAGGGATTGTTGTTCAGAGGCAATCAACTGTGCATTCCAATTTTCTCCATGAGGGAGAACTTGATAAAGGAGAAACATAGTGGAGGATTAGCAGGGCATTTTGGTCACGATACGACATTCGCAAAGTTGAGCGAATCCTATTTTTGGCTAGGCATGCGAACAGATGTCAAAAAGTTCATTGACAGGTGTCGAATTTGTCAGCATTCGAAGGGCCGGAAGCAGAATGCAGGTCTTTATCATCCATTACCCATACCCGAGAGGCCATGGGAGGCGATAAGCATGGACTTTTTATTAGGACTGCCGATCACGCAGAGAGGAGTTGATTCCATATTTGTGGTGGTGGACAGGTTTTCAAAGATGGCACATTTTATTCCATGCCAGAAGACCAGTGATGCGACCCACATCGCAAACTTGTTTTTTAAAGAGGTTGTTAGACTTCATGGATTACCGAGGAGCATAGTTTCTGACAGGGACACCAAATTCATAGGGCATTTTTGGAGGACCTTATGGAGGAAGCTAGGAACTAACTTGGCATTTAGTTCAACTTACCATCCAAAAACAGACGGACAGACAGAGGTAGTCAACAGAAGTCTTGGAGACTTGCTGAGGAGCTTGGTAACGAAGCACCATAGCAGCTGGGACAACATGTTGCCACAGGCGGAGTTCGCATACAACGATTCAGTGAATCGGAGTACAGGCAAAAGTCCATTTCAGATTTTGTATGGGACACAACCGAGGGGAGTTTCTAAACTCAGGGAGTCAGAACAGGCTGCGAATAGTAGTGCTAGTGCCGAAGAGTTCGCGGAAGAAATGAAGGAACTTCACGGCAAGGTGAAGCAGCGGCTGATAGACTCAAATCAGGAATACAAATGCAGATCAGATCAACATCGGAGGCAACTTCAGTTTGAAGTTGGTGATCTAGTTCTGGCACATCTGAGGAAAGAAAGGTTCCCAAGGGGAACATACAACAAATTGAAAATGAAGAAAATTGGGCCATGCAGAGTCTTGAAGAAGTTGGGAGAAAATGCTTATGAAATTGAATTGTCGGATGACATCAGAATATCTTTGACATTCAATGTTTCAGACTTATATCCCTATAAGGCTGAAGAAACAGGAGCTGGAAGTGATGAGCAGCCAGGAATTCAATGGCAGAAGCAGATGCCGATTGCAGAAAGGCCACAGATGGAGCGGATACGTGACAAAAGAGTCAGCAAAAAGACCAGACGGAAACAGTATTTTGAATATCTGGTGAAATGGAAGAATCACCCAGTCGAAGATGCTAGCTGGGAAAATGAAGCAGTGATATAGAAGCATGGACAAACCATGCAGGAGCTCATGGATAGGAGCCCATGAAAGTTTTCAAGCCGAGGAGTATGATGCAGGAGCATCGCTCACTCATCAAGCGAGCCAACACATTGAGAGGAAACAGCTGGACAGCGCCAGCACACATTTTGAAATACTTTGGAGGTTGTTGCGCCATTATTTAATGAAGTCATTTATAAAGAAGTGCACTTGTATTGTGATGGACCTTGAGCCTTTAAGCTCACATCCTTAGTAGATATGAGGCATTTATTAGATTTAATGCAGGTAGATAGATGTTTAAGTCTAGATTAGACAGTTTCAGTTTTCGAGAGGGAAAACGGATATAGACACCCTCCTTTGTATTTTTTGTAACATTATTATTCAGATTATTGATGAAGCATTCTGAAGAGAAGAGCAGACAGAGAACTTTGTGGAGAACACCCATGTATAGTGTTGAATTAATAGAATGAAACTCTGATTCAAACTCATGACTGGTGTTGTTTCTCTGTGTGTATTGATTGTGTGTTCATGAATGTTTGCTTTCTGGTCATGCAATTTCTTTGAATATGTTGTGCATGTGATTTCAGAGGTTTTAACTGAAGTCTAAGAGAGAAGAGAATAAGT
>JASDQU010186783.1:17929-29840 GCA_032191745.1 Picea mariana | reverse complement strand
CAGGTAACAAAATGGGGTTAATTTGCCTAAGCTTTTGCCTAAACGGTTTGACCCCAGGCTTCAAAGGTATCTTGTGATCAATTACAGAAGTATCATATGTTCTTAACTCATCATAAGACCAGGTGAAAACATCCGTATACTATCTGAGTAGGTCTTTATACTTACTTTTCACTTCGGGAGGGAGGAACTTGGATATTTTTACCACCTTGGATTCTTTTTCAGTTCCTATATCACAGTCCTCCACTTCTTCTGGTTGGGGTTGTAAAGTGGATTTTACAGGTACGTCATTCTGATCAAAAAGTCTTTCTAAAGGAATCAATCCTTTCAGAATTTGGTTGTTTTTAAGGACCAGCATACGATGATCTGCAATTTTTTCTCGGAAGGCTTCAGGATCTTCCCCTTCTTGCATGATCCACATCGGGTCATTTTGATTTTCTTGGTCTGCATGAGTTTCGGAGAATTCACCCACTGTTGCAAGAAATTTCCTAATTTGTTCGTCATCTTCAAAGACCTGCCAGTGTCAGATATTGTCTGGTATAGAGGGTTTGTATCTAATTTCAATTTGATACTTCAATTTGAAAGTTGTGGGAGGAGAGAAGGTTGAATCTTCTTTTTCCAATGCATCAGCATGTAAATTCTCTGTGCGAGGGATAAAGTGGACATTTACGGATGAGAAAAAGTTTTCCATGAGATCCCAAGCATAATTTCTATATGTTCTTAATCTGGGATGCTTGGCTAGGTATTGTCAGTTTATTTATTTGACTATTAACTCTGCATCACCATATACCTCTAAGTTATTTATATTTAGCTTCTTGGAAACCTCTAATCCTAAGACCAACGCTTCATATTTGCATACGTTGTTAGTGTAATCTATATCCCACTGCAGTCGGTAGGAAAAAGGAACAACAAACTTACCTCTGGGAGCCACTAAAAGCACTCCTGCACCCACCTCTTCAGAAGATGAAGCACCGTCAAAATAAATTTTCCAGACACCAGTGTTACACAAATCCTCTGTCATGTAGTTTGACTCCTCTCTCTCTATATCGTTTTCCTCCGGACAACCATCTAAACCATCATCAAAAGACAAGATACAATTTCCCAGATCTTGGTCAGCAATGTAAATAGGGAAATTGTTTGGGTTTTGAGGGTCACTCACTGTATATGATAATCTCATTTCTCTGTACAACTGAGTGAACTGAACACCGAACACAGAAATTGTGGAAAATGTCATGTCCAATTGAAGAGAACCCCCCAAATTGGCTCCCCATGACCTAGATAACAACAAGCCATACTTAGGGGGAATATCTGCGATAACCACATCCATCAGGATACTCTTAACCGGGACCTGCGCCAGGGTAACTACCAGATCTTTTATCATCCCCATACACTTAACCCTTCTTGAGTCAAAAGAGTACAGATATCCATAAGGCCTGGTGATCTGGAGACCCAACTTGGCCATTATAATCTTAGGCATAACGTTATGGGAGGCTCCGGAGTCCAACATGCAATTATGTAGCAATTGATCATACACATTCAGAGTGATATAAAAGGGAGCAATGGTGTCTTTGGCCCCTTCAAAATGGGGACCAAAGGTGATGTTAGGTTTGTCATCTTCCAGGTTTAAAACATCATACTGGCTTTCCAACTCAGAGACATCCATCGCTTTGGCAATTTTCTTCCGATAAACGAGGTTTTTTGCTAATTCTACCAAAGGGATTGGTATCTTAATTTTATTTATCTCATTTTCAAAACTGAAAGCTCCGCTCACCTTGTCTGTTTCTTTAGCTGAGACTTCCAAATCCTTCCTTTCCGATTTGTTCGTCTGGAACGCTTTATCACTATGGTCCTGGTTGAAGACATAATTTTATTTGTTGTTTCGGTTTCTTGTGCTTGGGTTTCAACTTTTTCCACTTCGGACTCTTGTGTGCTTACTACTTTAGTTTTTTTGTTGGGTAATAAGGTCTCTTCCGAAGGAGGCTCATAAGCATGACCTCTTTGGAGGATTTTCTTGGGTTGAGTAGTTGAGGTGGGCTTACTCTTAGATCTTAAATTGTACTTTGGTTGAAACTCATCCATTATCATCTCAGTTTCTGGTTGAGATTCATAGAGATCAGTGTGATCACCTTCTTCACCCTTATTTGACGGTTGTTGCGTGTTTAGAGATTTTTCATAGTCTTCTCGAGTCAGATATGGTTGAGTGCAGTCATCACCGAAGTTTGTGACATCATTATCCGAATCTTCGAAGTCTTGAAAATCGTTCGCTCCTATAAATTTTTCATTCTTTAAGGGAGCTTGTATTTTTTGATCTTCATTTTTTATTTGTCTTTGTTGGTTTGGGGGGTTGGGGTTCCTCTTGAAATCCTTTTTGGGGAAAGAGTCAACTTTGTCCTATTCGAGCTCCATTCTAGATATTTTATTTGACAGTTCTTTAATCACTCTGGCCATATCGTCCACCCTATCATCTGCGGATCTATTAGACCCTGAAGGACCTGCTTGTTCTCTAAAGTGTTTGGTATCTTGGTTTCCAGTTTCTAATTTAGTTTTAATCTTACCCGAAGCCATCATATTAGACTCTATTTCTACCGCATCATCCTGCATTCGGTTTAGGGTGGCTCCCCTTCTTTCTCGCAAAAGGAGTGTGAAATCTGTTTCAAAAGCTCCGACGAAAGTGACTTTGGCCGCGGGTTGGGACGGTTTAACCTTGGCTGGGATTTTATTATACAGTTTGTTGAATCTTTGAATAAATTCCATGACTGTTTCTGAATTCTTTTTTTTAAGGACCCAAATTTGGTTAAATAATATAAATGGTCTTTTATCTCGCCCCATTGTCTAAGGAAAACATCTTCCAAAGCATCGTAAGACAAGATAGATGCTGCATGTAGGCTCCGAAACCAAGTTCAGACCTGACCTTTGAAGGTTTGGACAAGAAGTATCGAATATACGTCCTCATGTTCGATACCTAAAATGTCTGTGAATTGATCAAAGAAATTAATATGTTCTATCGTGGTCAGATCCCCTTCCCCGGTGAATTTTGGTAAATTTTTTATGTAATTTTCGGGAAGGTCGTGTAGAGGGACAGGCAATACTAAGGGAGCATATCTGGCTGCAACTTTCGCAAACACTCTGGGAGGGGGGGCAAGACCTTGGCCTCCAGCTCCTCCTATAGGGGATCCTCCTCCTCCTCCGATAAACCCTCCACCTCCTCCTATAAACCCTCCACCTCCTCCTACGGCGGCTGCCATTGTTACTTGTGGAAAGTTATAAAGGGGGTTTTGGAAAATTAAAAGTGACTCTTTATTTTCTTCATGAAGAGGAAAGTCTGACGAGTAAAGATAAGGAACACGAGGACTTGGTTCCTCGGATTTGCAAGAGACGAAATTAGGAGAATCGACGGTTGTGGAAACTGAATGTGTAACACACTCTTCTGAATTTGGTGAGGCCGGGAAATTTAACTGAAGGAAAACTGGTATGTCAACTACCGACGAACTTTCAAGAGGGCCCTTTCCTTTGTGTACTAAGGGGATTGTCGAACGATTCTCACTCCTAACCTCGAAGTAGCTTGGCATTGAATCTTTAGTATCAAAGAGAGGACTGAGCGAAGTTGAGGGTTCAGAAGAACTCTTAGTCTTCAGTAGTGGGTTTTAAAGTTTGTAAACTACAACAGTTGGCTTAAGAGAACCTCTCGCCTTTAGAATCTTTTCGGGATCGGTAACGGGCGTAATCTTCTTACCATCCGGGTTTTGTTTGGTATTCCTTCGATCGGATGCCAATTTATTTTTTGTGGAGTTGCCAAGTGAAATATTAGGAAGCCTTAAAAGGTGTGCTCTTTGTTCATTATCAAAGGGTAACACTTTCAACAAAAAACAAATGTCGTTTTCCCAGGGAAAAATATTTTGTAACTTTGGTCCCCGGTAACTGTGCCAAAAAGATGTTGTTCCAGAGTCTGTACTTAAGGCTTAGAAGTACAGTGTCTAGGCATCTGAAAGTGGGTAAAAGGTGGAAAGGGGAGTAACGTCAACCTTCGACAAAGGAAACTAAGGAATATTTCGATGTTGGCATTGTCTAGATTTCAACTGTTCCTGGATAGTTATATCTTGTTCAATGGATGCCCATGAATGTTCAAGTTTGACCCGGTTAGTAGTTGTTTTAAGAATAGTGTCGAAAAGGTTTAAGGAAATGTGTGTTTGGTTCGATAATCCGGGTTCGAGATTGGGCTGTGTTGGTACAGGGACAGTCATGGAGGAACGATAAAAGTAGGAAAAACTTCAGAGACAGATTAAGTGATGTCTCAATTTGGTCGTATAAAAGAGAAATTACGGTTTCAGGAATAAAATAGGGATGCAAATCAAAGGCTCTTTCCCGTAACTGAGTTATATTTTAATAAAAGGTATGAGGTGGGAGAAAAACATTTAGCTGTCTATGGTGTAAGGCTCCTATCAAGGGAGAATCTCACGTATAAACAGAAGAGGAAAATTGTAAGGAAATAACCAATGTAGCAGAGAATTTGTGTAGAATTCTGAAAATGTGGACTGGTCTTACACCCGCTGATAGCTAGTACACAGGAAAAATAGTAAACAATTACAGAAAACCAAAATTCATTTGCTATAGTAGTAGTCGTACTAAATTATAACAAAGCACATCAGTTAGGAATATGAAATGAAACGAAATATGAGATACAAGAAAACAAACTTGTAACATAGTCGTGACAGAATTGAGAATCTTCAGATTTTCTTTGTATTAACTCTCAAATGTAAAAAACTCTGTTACAATCGACACAAAAAGGTCCAGCCTTTTTCTTTTCTTTCTGTGGTGTATTTATACAATTTTACAAATAAGATAGAATATCAATAGTCACAATATTTTGGTTATGACAAGGAGGAGAGAAATCACTCCATTTCTTCTTCTTTGTCTTCACTTGGTGTCAGACGCTTCTCCTCATGCGTGTTTAGTGCAGGCGACACATCTTTCAACCAACTGAGATATCAGCCGCGATGGTTCCGCTTGACAACTGGCTTCAAAGAAGTAACATTCTCGGGCTAACTACGATAGTCAGTCTTCCATTTATTCGTCCATGATGTTGATGGCACATAATTGTGCGTTGGGTCTAATCATGCATTTGTCTATCCACCATAGTCACCTGGGAAATATCGGTCGAATCTCTCTCCTCTTTTCCCTTCAGATCAAGCAAGATTTTTTCCACATTCATTTGCATCAATGTCTCAGCATTACCTCCACTATCAATGCCTAACAAATCGTCGTCTATAGAACTGAAGGCCTCTTCTAAGGAATTGGTTATCTTTTTGGCTTGTTGCTCGCCTTCGGCGATGTTATGCTCCCATTATTTTAATAGAATGTTCCCTCTGGTTTGCTCTGAAATGGTGAACCTGGGAGTAATTTCTGAAACCCTATTGTTCATGGCTATCACAACCTCTTGGAAAGCAACTCGAGTTGCTCCAGCTTCCCTTTCTCTGGTGGATAAGTTCTCTGAAACCTGGTTGACTAGAAAATAGTTGTCCCAGATTGCTTCTACCTTGGCGAGCAAATTTCGTTGTGCCATAGAGACTCTGCTCCAAATCTCAATCGTCTGGGATTTGAACATCCCGATGTTTATCATTCTGTTCTCAGTGATCTCCACCCTAGCTTGTAGCTATTCGATCAAATCCCTTTGCTGGCTCGCTTGCATCCGACCATCCCGGACCACAAGATGTGCTTTCTCAAGTTTAGTTTTTAGCATCTCTATCTCGTTTTTATCGGCCAACCTGGCCTGCTCTATTCCTACACTCGCCTGGTCTTTAGCAGTCTTTGTTGTTGTGGCCAGTCTGGCTTCAAGGGTCCTAATGAGGTAATTTTTTCTTTTAAGTTGTTTTTTTAAGAGCCCGACTGAAAATTGATTTGTCGAGGCATATGCTCCTAGTGTCCCTGCTATTTCAGTGGCGAATTGCTCATTCTTCTTGTTCTTTCCATCAGTTATAACTTTATATTTCTTGGCATTTGACTCTCCTTCCTGATAGAATTCCCTTTTTACTACTGCCTTTCTCTTCTTATCGAAGAAAAACTCATTCAGAGGGAGTTCTTCTACCCTTATGGGCCTCAACTCTTCATTGATTATCCATCCTGCATCGATATTTTCCTACGTCGACTGCAAGGGGGTAACTGATGTGATAGGTTCTCCAATCTGCTTCGCTGATTTTCCTAAAGTAGTGACCAGACTCTGCTTCTTTGGCAGGTCTGGAGTCTTTACCTCTGCTTCCAGACTCTGCTTCTTCGGTGGGTCTGGAGTCTTTATCTCTGCCTCCGAACTCTTCGTTTTCTCCCCCTCGTCCTGGTGTTTTCTTGATCAAGAGCTGCATMTTTAGAGCCTTCGACATMTTTCTKTTTCRCCTCYGATGTACTCGGACYGTCACCTCGCAACACAACGGGAAGACAACTACGTCGATGTTCCTGGAACTTCAGAACATCGGTTATTTCCTCGGGATCCAAGGTTTGTATCCGAGCTAGAATCTCAGCATAGGACCTTTCTCCTTGGAAAATGTCATCCAAGGGTGAATTCTCATGCTCAAATGTCTTGAGCCCGCAATTGGCCAAATGATTGCTCACGACCCTCTGCGGATCGTGCTTCTTGTATTCGATGGAGACCAAATTTAGGTCTTCCAGGGTTGCGGCCTCGGCTTTGGCATGCCTGAAATCTAATAAAGAATAATAATTCAAATGAACAGGAAAAGACGACCATACCGTCTTCGAGTACCATTTAATTTCTTTGCTTACACCACCAATTACCGTTTGCTGGGCAACCTTGCGACAAGCCAGCTTGTCGGGAATGAACAATGGAAGCGCATGCGGGGAAACAAAAGCCCCCAAAACTCTGAGGTATGAAAATTATGCTTCTACATACCAGTCTTCTATGCTGTTCAGATTTGTTACTATGATGTCTGAGATCCGGGGTGGCGGGTGACCAAAAATGGCGACATGCAGGGGCACCATCACCCAGTTAAAAATTTCACACACAAAATTTTCCAACTCCAGCTCATTAATGGAAATTTCATATACATATATGGGTTCGTCTTCGGTCGGAGTCCAACTCCAGCTCATTAATGGAAATGGTGTCATAGAACAAATTGAGTCCATAATGTATGCAGACATGAAGAATGAAGATGCCTTCCCATTCTCTTTCTTTGCCCGATACTCTGTGACCCGACTGGTCAAGCTATCAGAAAGCATCTTTGCCCAGTCAAAGGAACTACCTTCGGCGACCCAAAACATTAGAGGCACCCACGAAAGGAAAAAATGTGAGGTGTCCTCTTTCCCATATAACCTGCATGTCATCATGGCTACATATTTGTACTGGGGTTCTAAAGAAGCGATTGAATATATGTCGTGGGTATCAACTCTGAACTTCACGGTGTTTGAAACCCAATCCTTTATTAAACTGGACATGGTTTTATCATACTGTACACATTCCTTCTCCTTGAACTCGTCCAAGAATTCAGTGCCATATGTGTGGTCGGACGTCGTGGGTAGCTTATACATGGTTTGCAAATGTTCCGGCCTGAAAGTCCCGATGGTGAATTTCTGCTCGTTCATGATGGTTCGGGTCGGTATGTCCACATGGTCCAATGCCCATCGGACCATGTCATAATATGTAAGCAACCATGGCCTAGATGATACTCTGTGCATTCCGAATTGTATGACTATTTTGTATTTGGTGGTTATATCATCTTTTTCGTTGTCGCTGGAGTCGTCAGAATAGTCCACCAACTCTACCTGTAGAACATCCAAAATGAATGACCAATTCAGGACCGAATCGATACTTCGAGGCGAAGTATCAGAGACATTGTCTAAGCCTTGTCCCGAAACCTCAACATTTTCCTTTGATGCTTTTCGTGGAGCCATGGCTGGAGATTGCGTTTTAGCTCTTCTGCGATAGAAATGCGTATACATACAGAAGTCAGCTGCTCGGATATAATGTGATCTGCGTAATATGAAATGCATTTGTTATAATGAACCACATCTCTTATATATATTTGAAAACTCGGTACCTTTTAGAACAAGTCTGTCAAATCATATTTAGAAATAAATTTTGCCGTAAAAATCTGATCTTATATTCATTGATTTACCCTATTTCCTCATTAATGCCATAAATTTTGGCAGTTTAAATTGTCAGTGGCGTATGAAAGACTAAAGCTACCTTATAAATTGTGCAGACATCAAAACACGGGATATGTATTGATTTAGCTTAGTTAATTTGGTTTTACCAACGTTAATCAATATTTCGGTACTCGTTATATCGGGGATTTTATTTTAACACTTTGAATTTATAACATCCGAGACTGTGAAGATCGATTTTGGTTAATAAAAAGGTAATCGTGATTTGGGGCTTGATTAATTTTATAATTATTATATTCGCCATATCGTGACTCGAAGCTTCGAAGATAAGTTTCTGGGAGATTTACATGCCGAGCTGTGAAACCGTGAGATTGCGATAACATGACTTAGTTAAAAGGGAAGATAATCTTGGATTAAGTGATTAATTAATCACATTATAACCGCATCGTGATTTTGCGAGTCGGGGTTTAGACGTTGTAACTTTCGAAAAGGAAAACGCCGAGTGGAGAAATGCTGAGAGAATCTTTTACCACGGTTAGCTTTTGCCTTTAATCTTGACATGGGTTATTCAAATAAGGACCTCGTGTTCTCGGCTATCGGGGCTATGACAATAAAATTTTTGGTTTGGCGAACGYYGAGGTGTGAAACCTCGACGACGCTTAATCATGGGTTAGGGAAAACTTTACCCTCGTTACTGTCTTGAGTGAAAAAGTAAAAYGATTTCGTTGTTTTATGCCTYGGGACGTGTGAACTACATGACTTATAGTATCCGACCTAYGAGATCCCGAAGTAGAACAAAAGAGGAAACATTTTTACGAAAGGTAGGACTCGTTTYGAGAGTATAATAATCATCRTTGCTCGCGTGATAAAGTTTCAGAGATCTTGATATCTCAGAGGGAAAAATGAAAACCATCTTTAGACTTCAACCATTAAGAATGAAAATTGTGATGGGCTAGAARAACAAGAGCGGCTCCAACACTCATCATGAAAAGGAAAATAAAAATTTTCAAACTATGGAACAATTAAGTAAGGCRGATTAGGAAAGAAACACACCTATAATTGTTTCAAATMAAGTAATCGATCTTAAKCAAGAACATGAGATGATTGTAGAATGGAAAATCAATCACAATTTGCTTCAAGATAAACTAATGTTGTGCAAATATTACAAACATATCAKCTCATTTGCAGTCATGTTTTTTATGCTATCATTAGTAATGTTGTCTACATGGATGATAGTGGCTTTAGGAAKATGTGACAAGGTACAAATGGCTAACAATATGTTGTCATTTATCATGATTGTTTTACAGTTGATCTTGATGAGACATGTCCACAGAACAGAGTTCAAAGAAAGAGAAAAAGTTGAGTGTCCTATCCCAAGCTTGATGACTGGTCAGTAACCTTTTATGGGACCAAAAGGTAATTAGTGGGGAGGTGTGATCCAGAATTGGACCCATGAGCTTGATGGGGCTCAGAAAGGCCTAAAAATCAAAGTTCTGAGAATGGATTCAAAATGAACGTGTGCATAGGCCTTGTCGATATGAAACCAACGCAAATTGAATGGGCTCAAATAGACGTGTGCGTGGCCTCATCGATACGAACTCAATTCAACTTGAACGGGCTCAAATGGACATTGTATGCTCCAGATATCACGTTCTATTCGTTCTTCCAAACAGGCAAAAAAAGTCAACAGGTCAACAGGAAAAAAGTCAACACCGACATCAGCATGATGCCATGCTGACGTGGAAGCATCTGGAGGTGACACGTGGTAGTTGACCATACAGTGACGATGATGGACATGTGGACCAACCAGGGAGTGACACGTGTCACCACTACAAGGGTGACATGTGGCACATCTGTACTGATGACATGGCAGGTACGACACATGGCGATGGCCGATGACAGGGAAGATAGGTGGACCAATGAGCACTTGATGAATGGAAGTGTTGAGGGCATATGGTATAGTGCCATGTGGCACCCATTCATTGTCTCATTCGTGGTTGAAAAAATTGTTTTTGGTCTCCACCGGAATCAAACATTTGACCTCTGGTCTGGGCAAAGGTTTGGCAGGGTCAGGCTAGCCAGCCCTCCCATGGGTAGTGATTATACCATATGAATTCCCATATGTATTTAAGTATACATATAGTGTGTAGTGCATGGAGAAAAGGTTGGGGATAGGCCCCATCCCCCGACGCGGTCCCATGTAATATCACCATGTAACCACAATAAATACCCTTTAGCGCACGGTTGTAATGAATGTTCCATCCCCTGATCCTATGTGATTTCCCTACAATCGAGTGGCTCCACCTTTATACTTGGCACTCGGTTAAAATAGTTAGCACCCGGTTGGCTGGGCTTACTCATTAACTAGGGCGCTACTCCACAGGCTACACCATTGGGGGATTTAACAAATGCATGTGGAGCTTTAAGGTCTGGTCGTATGGAAAGTATGCACAGGACCAGGGCCGATGGACAAGGGGCTAGCATGCCAAGGGATTAGCCCGTGGCCATGTGAAGGTACCCCATATGAATAGGGGCCGAGAAATAGGGGTTGCGTCCAACAAAGTTATGTAGAAATGGGGTTTTCACTATATAATAGTGATTTTATTGTTTTTATTCAGCAGAATTGGAGATTTTCGACCAATATTGGGGGATATTGGGCCCTTTTTGAGGCCATATCTTGGGGGGGAGTTGGGATATGGTTACCAAATTCATATCTATATAATAATAATAATAATAATAATAATAATCTATTTTTAAGGTCACATCCAAGCCACACCAAATTGGTGTATGAGACCCCCTTGTTTGTGGGACAAGGGACCCCTCTCCGCCCAACGATTTGACTAGTAAATTCTACGGAGGTATACATACCCTACCCCCCTTTGGATTTGAACTTGTGACCTATTAAGAGGAAACACATGTTCTTAACCATTAGGCCCACTTAGGCTGTATATAAACTAGGGCTTCTTGGAGCCATGGAGAGGACATTCAGAGCATGTTTATGTTGAATATTTGCCAAGCCAAAGCCATTTTTATGTAGGGAAGCTATTGAGGAGAACACCTTTGCGGGCCATTTATGGGAGCTCTGGTCATCAAATTTCAGTGTCATTTCTTTTGTTGGGTTCTAGAGATCTGGTAGAACAAGACCAGATCAATTTTCTAACCTTTTGGCACTGTTGTGATGTATTTTTAAAGCTTCTAACATAAATAAGAAATCCTCACCACTGAGACAAAGGCCCGGAGATGTAGGCTAGATTTATGAACTCCGTTATCACATTGGTGTTCATGGTTTGTTGTTTTTTATGATTTATTTCATATCTGTGTATTTGCATATGTTTGTGATGTTTCTTCTATAATTCTTCCTCTTTCATTCAGATTCCTAAATGGTTAATAAACACATGTATAATAACTCAACCATTTTCATTTAAAAGATCTTTTGGGATCACTGATGCAGTCAGCGACACGATTGGAGATACATGTCTAATACTTGATGTTGATATGGAATTGTTGCAGGTAGGTGGACCACTTTTGATGGTAGTCATTCTGTAATTTCCCCTATATTTGTATGAACTGTAGAGGCTTGTGATCAATGTGTATGATCGACTCTTTCCCCATAATGTAATGTTTCCATTGACGATAGGCTTGTACAATTGAATACATTTCCTTGTCATAGGTGGGGTATTTCCGGATAGTATCAGAGAATGTCTCACTATGGTATGCAACCGGATTCCCATGCTGAGTGAGAACTGCACCCACAACATAGTCAGATGCATCAGTCTCAATCTCGAATGCTTGTTGCAGATCAGGTAAG
>JASDQU010186781.1:4832-20516 GCA_032191745.1 Picea mariana | reverse complement strand
TTTTCTAATTTTAGGGTCATAATTGTTTTACCCTTTTTCCTAACTTTAGGGTCATAACCGTTTTACCCTTTTTCCTCATTTTAGGATCATAATTGTTTTACCTTTTTTCTTAGTTTAGGGCTAACCCACATTCTTGTTGCAACTACTTTACCCATAATTAGTAAGCTCATAATTTCTTTGTTATAACTAATTTACCCATAATTAACTTCTTGTTGCAACCACTTTGACTAGCAAACTTCTTGAAGAATTTCTAGAGGCTTCTAGAATAATTGACTTATTGTTGTCCTTCTAGGAGTTTCTAGATTATTCTTGAGGTTCCTCCAATATTTACAAAGCCATATATCATCAACCGTAAGGATCCATGTGACATACCACCTATCACCAGAAACGACTTGACGCGTACTATCCATCTATGATAGTATTACTTGAAAGTATATTGACCTTCACATCTTTATTCCTCGATCAATTGTGGGTTCCATGACCATAAATTCGGGGATACATGTAGACTTCATCAAATTCACCCAACACATATGATGAAATCAACCACTCCATCAATGACAACTAAATATACATCTATATCAACCATATCTCTAGGGATTCCAGACTTATCCAAGGGTTGACATCAATGACAACCTGTTGTCCAAACCAACCATCGAACAATCTCCCCCTTTGGAATTGATGGCAGCACTAACATTGATGGCAACATTGATGGAAACAATGATGCTCCCCCTGTGACCATTTCTCCTCATCAATGTTTCTCACTCTAACCCTTTAACATCAATGGAAAAGGGTCTCTCTCCTTGGGGATGCTCCCCCTGTCTTCATGCATATGTTCTCTCTCTTTGTTTCCATGCCTTTTTTCTTTCTTTTCACATGTTTCTCTCCTTATGTGACTTCCCTTGAAATTATACCTTCTGTGAACAATCCTTCTCTTTCTCTTCCTTTGACATCATGGGAAAAAGGATAACTCCCACTATCAGTATGTTTCCCTCTATCTGTATGATTCTAATCTTTTGTTCTGTATCTCTTTCCCTGATGATTTATCTTCCCTTGACTTCTTTGCAAGATGTCGTTGAAATCAATGTAGGGCTACATGTAAGTGTTTTCTTTGCTTTCTTCCAATGCTTGTTAATTTTCCATTGGTGCTTCCTCTTGTAACTCTCTGATATGTTTATATAAAAAGAATTCAAAATTTATTGACGTCAAATGATTTGTCATGACCATATTGTTCAACAATGTCCCTCTGATAATATAACTTATGCTGAAGGTTTCTCTTTCCTTGTTTTGTTGTGCCTTTCACGGCTTTCCTTTCTATAATCAACCGATTTCAACTGATTCCACTGATACACTGCTATGCATTTTCTCTGACCCATGTTTTTTGTACCTGCTAATGATCTCATAAATCCATATCTATCCATATGTCATAAGTTTTCCATAACTATGCTACTCAATTGTCCACAATGCTGACCCATCTATCACTATACTATCATGAAGGCTTCACAACTGCAACTGAATCAAATGTGTCCACTAATCTAATCTATCTGCAAATCGAACTCTACATGTCTGGAACAACCTGTACTGAATATATCTCTGCCTGAAGGAATATAATCATAAACATTTTCCTATGTAACTGCCAACTGATATTGGCGTGGGAATAATACTTCTCAACTGATCAATCTATCATTTTGTACTTTTTCTATCTGTCTCTACAAATACTTAAAACTTCTTAAAATATGGTTCTCTAATTTGTAGTAGCTACTGCACTGACTCCCCCTATTCAATATTCATATTCACTAAGAGTCTCCAAGTTGGATGGCTCAGAAAAATACTTTCTCTTATACAGAGTAATATTCCTCTTCATCTGTAGACTCGTCATATTTCTGAACTCTAACTTCTTCCCTTTTTCCCTTGGATTTATCTTGCACTACAATTCTTGAAAGTAAAATCTCTTGGGCATGCTCCTTATTCACTTGTTCTTATTTTCTTTATCGCATTACTGCAAATCCTATGATATCAGGTACCTGGTCTTTATTCACATGTTCTTATTGTTTTTCATTTCTTCTCCAAACCTTGGTGTATCTAACATATTCCTTTTTTCTTGTAGATTTTTCTTGATCTCATACTATTTCCAGTCTTGAGAGTATGACTTTTCAGTGTCCTTCATTCATCTTATCTTATTTTACCTGTTCTTGTTTTCTTTTCCAAACTTTCTTATATATGATAGAAGTATCCATCATACTTCTACAATCACGCATTATGTGACCATAATTGTGGCATTTGTAACATTCAATGTTATGTGGGGCCACATAAGCATTTCTTGCTTGACCATTTTTTCTATAATCCCTGCAATATGCAATTTTATGTCCAAAGTTAGTACAATAAAAACAATGACCATAAAAGAAATTTACATACCTGGGAATGAATGATATTCTTTGTGGTGCAGTCCTTCTAAATTATTTCCTTAGCTGATCATGGTCATGATTGAAGCTTCTTTGTGGATTGAATGTGGAGGATCTTCCTGAAGATGTATCTTTATCATTTTTATTTGATTCTAGTTGACCATAATTCCTTCCTTTGAGTGCTTCTGCATAACTCTTACTCTTTTCCTCACTACTACATATGTAAGGAAAAACCAATGTCGTACTCCAATAGTATCAATAAAATCAGCCGTACTGTCGTATTTTATTTTATTTTTTGTATTTTTTAAGAAAAAATCTCAACATTCGTCGACTATTAGACAACATAGTATTTATCGGCTATTTGATGGTTACATGTAGCTAATTGTTGGATATTCGACGGTGTAAAGGGTCAATGATTATGCTTACCAACTATTGACAAAGTCAATATTTCTTTTCCGTTAAAAAAGGTCTCTCTGGTCAATAGTCTTCGGAAGTCCGACAAAAAAGTGATACATAATTTTAAAAGTTCTAAATATTAAAGATGTTCGACGTTGTTCCTATACTAGCGATGGTTTGCATAGGTTATGTTGGAGCCGCCCTTGTTTTTTCATCTCGCGCAATTTTCAACATTTGATACTTAAGATTTAAAGTTGTTTTTATTTTCCTTCCGAAATCATAAGACTCCTAAATCTTGTCGTCTCAATGGCAATACTTTTTAACTTCCAAAGAAAAGATCCATTTTTCACCAATATGTTTGCCCTTTTTTTTTTATTTTGAAATATCGCAAGTCGGGTATCGCAAGTCAGACACTTTGATTTTTGAATTCTCAAAGTCCCGAGTCGGGAAACTGCGAACTCTTTTTTCAAATTTTTCACCCAAGGCAATCGACTATGGTAAAACCTTTAACCCTTGATTAAATATCATCGGTATTTCGCACCTCGGCATTCGTCGAGGCTAAGTTTTTGTTCTTACAGCCCCGATAGCCGAGGACGCGATAGCCTTTGTGAGAACCTTGGTCGATAACTAAAGATAAAAAACTAACCTTGGTTGGTTTTGGTACTCGGCATATCGCGACTCGACACTTTCCTTCATGTAGTTAAAGTGTCCAAAACCCTGATTCACGAAGTTCTGACATGGTTATCGCAAGTTTAATTAGGTTCCTAATCTAAGATTTTTATCAAATTAATTGGGGCCTTAATTATCGCCGCATCGCAATATCGCAACTCGGCATATCATTTTCCCAAAAAGCTCTCCTCGAATTCCCGAGTCGCGATATCGCGATTAAATTAATTATGTAATTAAGAATTAAGGATGTGTATAACCACGATTACCCTTCATTACATTAAAATCGTCACTCGCAATCTCACGAGTTAAAGGGTCAAAAAACAAAAAAGAAGTTCACGATGCGGCGAAAGGCGAGGAAGTTAATTAAGTCGTTAAGATTTGTAATTTTAAAATTAAACGAAATTTGTTCCGCGCTTCAAGGTTGGTACAGTTCACGAGATACTTGCTTACACTCCATAACCCGAGTACCTGTCAAAGCCGCCCAATATTAATGACATTTATGAGAAATTAGGGTAAATCCACGAAAAAATAAGATCGGATTTATTCAATAAATCTAGTTTTATTCGCGATTTGACAGGCTTTTTTCAAAGGTACAGTATTTTTCAAATATATACAAAGGTTCATTCTGCTCTAAAAACACTTCTCTTAAGCATATATAACTCACTTTTCTCCGAGGAAACTCATTCTCGCATGTATACGCAGGTCTACTGCAGAAGAGCAAAAAGGCAAGCTTCAGCTATGGCGCCAAGGAGAGCAGCGAAAGAAAATGTCGAGGTTGCGGCACAGGGTCCGGATAATGTCTCAGATAATTCACCTCGGACGAGTGGCTCAGTATCCACCTGGTCATCTATTTCAAACATTCTGAAATCCGGGCTGGTAAACTGTTCAGATTCTGATGACGATAACCTTGATATTGTGAAGGACGACATGAACACTAGGTACAAGACAATTGTTCAGTCGGGGATGCACCTGGTTGCAACCAAACCTCGGTTGCTTCCATACTACGATATGATCCGATGGGCATTGGATCACGTCGACCTGCCCTCCAGAACTATCTTAAGTGACCAACAGACCATGGTCGGGACTTTTAGGCCTGAACATATCCAGTCTATGTACAAGCTCCCAGCAACTTATGAATGTACATATGGCAAAGAATTCCTGGCGGACTTCAAAAAGAAAGAGTGCGAAGAATTTGACAGAACCTTTCCAGTCTTGATAAAAGATTGGGTGTCACGTTTCGCGACATTCAGAGTGAATAACGAGGGTGTGTATTCAATTTATTCGTTGGAGCCGAATTTTATGTATGTGGCAATGATGGCTTGTCG
Organism: Picea mariana; assembly: GCA_032191745.1. Classification (NCBI taxonomy): domain Eukaryota; kingdom Viridiplantae; phylum Streptophyta; class Pinopsida; order Pinales; family Pinaceae; genus Picea; species Picea mariana. The sequence goes on along the minus strand of JASDQU010186781.1, from coordinate 15,727 downwards.
GCTTTTCGGATGGGAGGATACCGCACATTTTTACATCCAGTGGGTACCTCTCATCTATCGGGTAGCAGAAGGTTCCTCATTCAATTGGGCAAAAATTCTCTCCGATAGTTTGTTCAATAGGATCACCGAGTACCGGGAGAAAAAAGCAGCCGGGAAACCAGCCAGATTCTACATGTCCGCATATATCATGGATGCAATATGCTCCCTGACACCTTTTCCTTTAATGAAGTGGGCTTGGAGTCCGACCCATGAGAAGACTGTTCATGAGTACCACGATAAGCTGTGGGAAAATAACGCGAACAAGTTTATTTATGAGATTTTTAACTGGGTGATGGTGCCCTTGCACGTCACCATTTTTGGTCTTTTGCCACCCCGCATCTCGGATAGCATTGCCGAGAATCTGAGCCATATTGCAGACTGGTACGTAGAAGAAGAATTCTCTTATTTGAGAGTGTTCGGAGCTGCTATTCCTCCTTCGGCACTACTGCTGTTCATTCCCGACAAGCTGGCCTTTCGCGAAATTGCTCGGTAGACAGTAATCGGCGGAGTAAGCAAAGAACTCAAGGCGTCGGCCAAGAAGGTATGGCCATCTTTGCCTATTAAACTAAATTCATATTCATTATTAGATTTCGTACATGCTAAGGCTGAGGCTGCAGCCTTAGAAGACTTGAGCCTAGCCTACATTGAGTGCAAAAAGCATGATCCGCAGAGAATCGTAAGCACCCATTTGGGAAATTGTGGATTAAAGAAGTTTGAACATGAATGTTCGCCCTCGGATGATGTTTTCTGAGGGGCGAAGTCCTATTCAGAGGTGCAATTTTGAATCAGATCCCTAGCACCTGAAGACAGGACCTCAATTTTAAAATTTCAGGAACATAGGAAACGATGTCTCCCTGTGGTGCTGGGAGGTTTGGGACTTCCAAAAGATAAAGAAAAAGAGGTCGAAATTTCTAAGGGGAAAAACTCTAACCTCGAGAAACGTCAATAAGGGGAGCAGGAGAAGAATCCTGAGCCGGAGAAAAGTCCTGAACAGAAGAATAATCTAGACAAGGAAAAGAGTCCTGAGCGGGAGGAGAATCCCGAAACAGAAAAAGAGACTACCGACCCTCCTAAGGAGCATAGTCTGGAGGTGGAAATAAAAGACATAGACCCACTAGAAACTCAGAATCCGGAGGCGGGAACGAAGACCTCTGATCCCCCAAAAGAGCAAGATCCACTCAGCACACCAGGGAAGGGTGCAAAGTAGATTGGGCAACCCATCGCCTCTGTCACACCCTTGCAGTCGGCACAAGGAGGCGTTAGCGAAGGATGGATATTTGGTGAAGAGATGAGACCTATAAGGGCAGAGGAACTCCCTCCTAACAAATTCTTCCTTGACAAAAAGAGGAAAGCTGTGGTAAAGAGAGAATTTTATCAAGAGGGAGAGTCCACTGTTAAGAAATTCAAAGTGATGACCGATGGGAGAAATAAAAAGAAAGATGAGTTTGCCACTGAAATCGCAGGAACGCTAGGAGCGTACGCAACGGAAAATCAATACTCAGTCGAAATGTTAAAAAGGCATCTCAAAGCAAAAAATCGCCTGATCAAGACTCTTGAGGCCAGGGTGACTTCAGCAGCAGAAAGAGGGAGGAGTCAAGTAAGTGTAGAAATTGAGTTGGCCCAATTGGCCAACAAGAAAGAAATTGAATTCCTTAAGACCAAGCTGGAACAAGCAAATTCTACGATCCGAGATGGTCGAGTACAATCGGGCCAGCAGAGGGATATGATTACATAGCTGCAGGCTCAGTTGGAGGTCGTAGAAAGCAAGGTGCTTGACATCGAGATAATTAGATCCTGAGAAACCGATATTCGGAGCAAGATCTCCTCTGCTAAACAAAGCCTTCTAAACAAAGTTGGAGAGATTCAAGGAGACTGCTTATTAATTCATCGGATCTCCGAGAATCTGACTAACAAAGAAAGGAACGCTGAAGCTTCTCGGGTCGCTTTCCAAGAGGCAGTGATAGCGACCAATAACAGGTTTTTAGGGCCTCCTGGGCTCACCCTTGCCGAAACAAACCAGAGGTAATATCTTGTTAAAGAATTGGGAACAGGATATTACTTTAAGCAAGGAGCAGGCTCAAAAAGTGACAAATTTGTTAGAAGAGGCCATCAATAACATAAATGGTGAGAAGATAGGGATAGAGATTGGAGGTGACACAGAGGCGCTGAGGCAGTTAAATATAGATCGGGTTTCTCTCAACATAAAAGAGGAGAATGAGAGAAATTCAGTAGAAATCTCCAAGATGGACAGGGTGGATTCAACTCAAATCGACAAACATTTGATTCAACCCAGTGCACAGCTTGGCACCCTTGAACTCGTTGATATACAAGTAGATGATAAGCTTCCACAGTTGGCACGAGAATGCTATTTAGCCGAAGCTCATTTTCAGGCCGAGCCTTCACAGCTTGTCACCCAGTTTGTGGACAAGTGTATAATGTACACTGAATCCATGCGAGGACAGGCACCTAGCACTTCTTAAAGATAGAATCGGTGAAATGGAGTTATTTCTCTCCCCCCAGCTGTCAATGCAAAACCTTCACAACTTGTATTTCATTTCTTTTGGACAAATGTATCATATGTATTAAATCTAAGCAAAAACCAGCACCTGGCACTTTTTGAAACACGGGTTCGGACAGATGGAGTAATTTGACTCTTCTGAACCGAGAGGCAAATTTTGTATAAATACATGACAAAAAGAAGATATAGAGGCTGGACTTTTTGGTGCTCATGGTAACAGAGTTCTCCCATGAAGGAAGTTAATACAAAGCAAATTCAAGATTCCCGATTCTGTCCCGACTGTATTTCAAGTTTGTTTTGTCATGTTCTTTGTTTCTTTTCAGTTTGCTCTACACAATTAGTTTGTTTTGTTATATTCTTTGTTTCTTTTCATTTTGCTCTACATAATTGAGAGGTATCACTATAACTTAGTGCGACTACTAATATAGTGAAGGAAGTCCATATTTCGGTAATTGTTTCTTGTCCTTCCTCTGCACCAGCTATCAGCAGGTGTAAGACCAAGTTACAGTTACAGAATTTTATGTTTACTTGCACCATGTCAATTATGTTCATGTCAATTTCTTCTTCCGTGTATACGTGAGTTTTTTACCGATAGGAATTTTACATCACTTGCAACTAGATGTTTTTCTCCCATTCCACACCTTTTGCTAAAAAACATACAGTTACAGGAAAGGGCCTTTAGTTTGTATTCCTATTTCGTTCCTCATGCGAAGATTTCTCTTATCTCGACCGAATTGAATCAGCGATTAAAATCTCTCGTTAAATCATTTCCATACTCATACTGTTCCTCAATGAATGTACCCACAGTAACTCAACCTAATATTCAACCCGGGATATCAGATCAAACACATATCGTGTTAAGTCTTTTTGACATGATCCTTAGAACCGCAAATACCCGGGAAGAATTAGAACGTTCATGGGCAGCTATTGAACAAGATATTGCTACTCGGGAACAGTTGGAAGCTAGACAGCGTGAACATAGAAAACTTCATTAGCTTCCTATACCGAAGGTTAATGAAATCCTTTATCGACCATTATCATACTTTCTGATGCCTTGACACTGTACTTTAAAGCCTTAAGTACAGACTCAGGAACTACAGGTTATAAGAGATATTTTTAGGTCAGAATACAATTTTTTTTATTTTGTTAATTGCATTAGAAATAGTTAAACTACAGAGGTTGGTTTTTTAATATTATGATCATAATTGAAAGTTTGGTAAGGAAAAATGTCACATAACATTCCTCCAAGAGGACAAGGTCGAGACTTGAGATCTGCATTGGTTGAGGCTTTGGGTGATCGAAAATGTTACTGCCCTTGTAAAAACTGCAGGGGCTATAATAGAAGGAGACTTTTAATAAAAACAACTAAAAAACATTGTAGTGAGTATGGACACCTTGAAGGAGGGCATGAATATCATCCCTTGGTAAGTTATTCATTATATGCCTTTATATTGCAGATTTTTTTGTAAACGTTTATATCTTAATTATAGAAGAAAAATAATGTATTATTTTTTCTTTATGGATATATTCTACATAAACATGAACAAATAGAGAGTAAGTTAAGAAGAGAAGAAGTATACATAAGATGTAGATTTTAATTAGGGTTTAGGGTATGGTTTAGTGATTAAAGGGTTTAGGGTTTAGGGGTACATGGTGTAAGGGGTATGCTTCTCCAATTCATGGATATGGTATGAGGAGGAACTATAAATGTCACTACAACAAATCCCTGTGATTATCTCCCTTTTTAGTTCCCTTTTTTGCATCCACTTAGTGTTTTAATGTATTTTTCTCCATTTTTTTGCTAAAGTCGACACTATTTATCGAGAGGGCGCTATTTATGGTGCTATTTTCACTAAGAAACACAAGTTGGCGCTAATTTAGGTGCTATTAGCACCTAGTTTAGTGACCTATTTAATTCCCAAGTTAACACCTAAGTTAGCTCCCTATTTAGCGCCCAAATTAGCACCTAGTTTAGCTTCCAGTTTAGCTTCCCGATTAGCTTCCTTTTTATCTTCTAGTTTGGCTTCCAATTTAACTCCTAATTTTCCTAAATAGTAATTTTGTTGAGTTTTTGGGGGTTAAGTGGACAGGGGATTTGGGGATTAGGTGATTTAGTGATTAGGGGTCTAGGAATTAAGGGTTAATGGATTAGGGGCTATAGTTTAAGGGATTATGGGTTACATTTTAATGGATTAAGGGTCAATGGCTAATGGATTTGGGGCTTAGGGGTTAGGTAGTTTAATGGTTAATTGATTAGGGATTATATATGGCCAAGGGATTAATGACATCCATCGACCCTACACATAATAATTGAGATCGTCCATGTCTCATTGTCATCATCCGTCATTTCCATATGTAGAATCTTTGTTGGAATCGATCTCTTGAAATGCCATGGAACTTCCAATACACGCATCACAAATTTCTTCCACCGACCCCTCACAGTGAGCAGTGAATGGGGCCAATGTTGAAATTTCTTCAGTTTGTGCCTATATGCATCACAAATTGACATGGTTAGACTAGACACATGCATTGATGGTATGAGAGGGTTTCAATACTCAAGAATTTCCGATGTCCCCACATAATATTTGAGATCGTCCATGTTTGCATCAATGTTCATAATGGATGTCTCATTGCCATCATTCGTCATTGCATGTTGTAGAATCTTTGTTGGAAATCTCTTGAAATTTCATGGAACTTCCAATTCACCCACCACAAATGTCATGCACTGACCCCGTATAGTGAGCAGTGAATGGGGCCAATGTTGATATTTCTTCAATATGTGTGTATATGTGTCGAAATTTGACATGGTTAGACTATAAACATGCCTTGACGGTATGCGACGGTTTCAAGACTCAAGGATGTATGATGTCCCCACATATTCTTTAAGATCATCCACATTTGCATCAACGTTCATCATGCATGTCTCATTTTCACCATTCGACATTCCCTTCTATAGTATCATTGACAGAACTATCTTGAAATTTGACATGGAACTTCCAATACACCCATCACAAATTTATTCCACTGAACCCGCACAGTGGGCATTGAATGGGGCCAACATTGAAATTTTTTCAATGTGTGCCTGTATGCGTCAAAATTTGACATGGTTAGACTATATAGTTTCCTTGATGGTATGGGAGGTTTTCAAGAATTAAAGATGTTTGATGTCCCCACATAATATTTGAGATTGTCCATGTTTGCATCTGTTATAGCAAGATTTGCCTCACCCCATGCAAATTGCTCAAAAGACCTTTTCCATTTTCCTATGCAGACTTGAAGTCCCTTTTTGCAATTCCCAGAGCTAAAAATTATGTTTTTCCACATATACGTGCCCTAACAACTATATAACCTGTGTATATGTAGGTTGCACCATTATAAATCGTGTACATCGGGTTTTGTTCCCAAAATTAAAAATGGTGCCAGGTTTGCATGTCACGTCACGAGATCCATGATCCTTGACCTTCCATATACTAAAAACGTTCTGAATTGGCCCTTCAGTTCCATTTTAAGGCTATAAATGGGCCATATCCAAGCTGTGGAAAAAAGAGAAGAATTCAACTTTGAGAGCAAAGTTACTCTGGAGAAATTATTCACTTCATATTGAGTCTACATCCCTTTGTCCTTTTAAGTCTAAACACATGTTTCATCCCCCAAGCTCTTCCCTCTTTGATGGAGAACCTTTTTGTCTCTCTTATATGAGATTGCCTTTGGTGGAGGATTGAAGTGGTGGAGGCCCATCTAGAAGGGACTTAGCTTCTTGGTTCTGAGACATGCATGTTGGATTACTGAGAGGGGGGGGTGAATCAGTAATAGAGAAATTTAATCCTTTTGAACCATATAATCCAAGTGTTATATCAATGTATCATTATCATCCAATAACTGCAGAGTAAATAAACAATGAACAAATGAACAATCATACACATACACAGTACACCAATGTTTTACGTGGAAACCCAATGCGAAAGAAAACCACATAATGTTTTTTCTTATATGTCCTGAAGAATTACATTCATTGGAAGCACCAACTTCCTTTGTTTTCCAACTGCAACTAGAAGGAGGCTCCAACCCCCTAGTTTCTCAGGCTACAATCTGAGGGAAGCTCCAACTCCCCAATTCTCTAGCTGCAACCAAAAGGAGGCTACAACCCCCTATGTTCTCCAGCTACAATCAGAAGGTGGCTACAACCACCTGTCCTTGCCTCGTCCAACCTCCCTGATGTATAAATAGAATGATGGAACCACTGTCACACTATCACTGTGAGATATACTATTGTAAACCTGTACCAATAAAACTGCATGAAATAACCTGTACCAATAACCTGAACCATGCATAAACCATGCATCAACCTATACTTCAATCTGTAATCAACCTGTACCATAAAAAAGTGAATCAACCATGCACCAAACTATACCAAACAACCTGTAATAAACCTGTGCCATAAACAAGTGCATCAACCATGCAACAACCTATACCTCAACCTGTACCATGAACAAGTGCATCAACCATGCACCAAACTTGTACAAATAACATGTCACAACAACTTGTCCAAAAAACCTATCACAACAGCCTGTCTCATCAATCATATCAACCAAATCAGATCTACTCACCAAGATCAATCACCAAGAAAACTCTCAAATATGTGCATCAACCAAGCATAACACAACAACTCATAATCATCACCAAGATCAACATGTGCTTGTAATAATATAAGTATGCTACATCATCCATAAACCATGTGTCAAAAATACTACTAGAAAGTGCCTCCAACCATGTACCAAGTATGTACCAATCATGTATCAACTAGGCATCAACTATGTACAAACATCATCAACTATACACCTCATGTATGTGCCAAATCATCAACTACTTGTCTCAACCATGTACCCAACATGTACCTCAACCAAAATCCCTCATCAATATCATCTTACAAATATGATTTGAAACTCTGTAATATACCTGGTGTATATGATCACATACCTGCACACCTTCCTTAACTTTAACAACAAGAGACTATCATTTTCATCAAACTTTTCTTTAGTCTCACATGACTAGTTTTGGATTAGTCAACAACCCTAACTTGAAATAATCATAAGTATGTACCTGTAATGAATAAATATATGAAACTGATATACAATGTTCTTTAGTGTGTTTTATGCAATTATTTTGGGTGTTACTACTTGGAACCTCTCATAAAAGGAGTTATCGAAAAAATGGCATACCTTGCTGAATTCTGGCTTATTCTAGAGAGCGACCTTGTATAGCGTGCCCCACACAGAATATTTGTTGAATAGATCTGAAAATGTTACAAAGAATACTAAATACGGTACTCTAACCAACACATTTTGTCTTACTAAATTTGGATCTGTTATGAAGAAGTTATGACATTGTTATCTGAAATACTTGTTTTAGACTAGTTTCAGGACTAACCACAAACCCTATTTTCCATGGAGTGTAACTCCAAAACTACAATGAACCACAAGCTGAATTTTTTACCATAGATACTTGGATATGTTGCCTCAATGGAATATCAATATCATGGTCTGAATCATTTTAGAAATAAATTTATTGCGAAAATGGTGAGATGACTTATAAATAACATAACTTAGAAAGCATCATCAAATTTTTTTATCCTCCCTTGAATTCTGACCCTCTTTTCTTCACCTTCCCTCTGAAATTAGGCTTGGATATCCTTTGGTTACCTCAGTAACCTATATATATTCAATATTCTCAAGTGTGATGTAAAATGAGAGAGCCTTACCTCTTATTTATACACTCCATCTTCTAGGTCACTTAACCCATTTCTAGGTTACTTAACCCATTTCTAGGTCACTTAACCCATTTATAAGTCACTTAACCTATTTTCCTCATTTTTAGGGTTAACCACTTTCCATAATTAGAAAGTTCTCCATTACTTTATCATTTAAATATTCCTCCTTGACTTTGTCACCTCACTTTATCATTTAAATAATCTTCTTTGATTTTGTCACTTCACTTTATTATTCAAATAATACTTCTTGACTTCATCACTTTACTTTATCATTTAAATAATAATTTCTTCTTTGCAATCTCTTTGACTTCTTTGACCTTTTGGGGCTTCAAGCCAACATTTGAGGGTCCTCCAACTTCGTAAGGCCATAACTCTCAAACTGTGAAGAGTTATGTGACATTCCACATACCACCAGAAATGGAATGACATGTACTATCCATATAGAATAGTATTGAATTAAAATATATCAAAAATCATACCATTATCCATAAAAAAAACTTGGGTCCATTACCCAAACTTGGGTTCTCCAACTTCTCATGGACATAACTCTCTAACCGTGAGGAGTTATGTGACGTTCCACATACCACCAGAAATGGAATGACACGTACTATCCATATAGAATAGTATTACCTTCAAATATATTAAAAATCATACCATTATACATGAAACAACCTTGGGTCCATTACCCAAACCTTTGTGCTACCGAAATTCACTTCCAAACTTTGTCCAAGGGTTGACATCAATATACAATATCACTCTCTAATAGTTAACATATGACAACCAACAATCCATACAAACTATCCATCAACCTAAACCAACTTTCTGACAATGCCGACATGGAAGTTTGTCATTCATACAGTTTTGTTGATCATATTTTAATAGAAATACTCTTTTCTCGTCCAATTAATGTCTTGCAAATATTTGAATTGTTATTCCATGGGAATATTTGTTATGAATATTGATGGATTGTATTATTATATGTGCTAACTGTATATATTATTACCATATGCTTTCATATATTGGTTGTTTAGGACAAGTTGCATGTTTATAGCTTTGAGTCGAGTGCTCAACGATGGTCTTCTTCGAACATCCAGACGAGGTAGGCTCTTTATCTTGTCTTGTTAGCATCTTTGTTTATATAGAATACTTGCGACTAGAGTTGATCTATACAGTCATTCCGTCTATTTTGGTTTACCCCATGCCATAGAGTGATTTTCCTCGTAACAAAATTGGCGACCATACTGGGGATATAATATTTTGTTTTAGGGTTTGGAGTGGTTTTTGTTGGATTACTGAGAGGGGGGGTGAATCAGTAATAGAGAAATCTAATCATTTTTAACCATATAATCCAAGTGTTATATCAATGTAGCATTATCATCCAATAACTATAGAGTAAATAAGAAATGAACAAATGAACAATCATACACATACATAGTACACCAATGTTTTACGTGGAAACCTAAAGTGGGAGAAAACCACATAATGATTTTTATTATAAGTCTTAAAGAATTACATTCATTGGAAGCACCAACTTCCTTTTTTTTCCAGCTACAACTGGAAGGAGGCTCCAACCCCCTAGTTTCTCAGGATACAACCTGAGGGAAGCTCCAAATCCCCAATCCTTTGGCTATAACCGGAAGGAGGCTACAACCACCTATGTTCTCTGGCTACAACCGAAAGCTGGCTACAACCACCTGTCCTTGACCCATCCAACCGCCCTAACGTATAAGTAGAATGATAGAACCACTGTCACACTATCACTGTGAGATATACCACTGTACAACTGTACCAACCTGTACCAATAACCTGAACCATGCATCAACCATGCATCTACATGTACCTCAACCTATAATCAACCTGTACCATAAACAAGTGCATCAATTATGCACCAAATTGTACCAAAAACCCTGTAATAAACTTGTACCATAAACACATGTGTCAACCATGCACCAACCTGTACCTCAACCTGCAAACCTTCCTTAACTTTAACAACAAGAGACTAGCATTTTGATCAAACTTTACTTTAGTTTCACATGACTAGTTTTGGGTTAGTCAACAACCCTAACTTGAAATAATCATAAATATGTACCTGTAATGAATAAATATATGAAAATAGTACACAATGTTCTTCAATGTGTTTTCTACAATTCCTCCAGGTGTCACTACTTGGAACCTCTCAGAAAAGGAGTTATAGAAAAAATGGCACACCTTGTTGAATTCCGACTTATTCTAGAGAGCGACCTTATAGAGCGTGCTCTGCACAAAATGTTTGTTGAATGGATCTTAGAAAGTATCATCAAAATAATTTATCCTCCCTTGAATTTCAGCCTTCTTTACTTCACCTTCTCTCTGAAATTCGGCCTAGATATCCTTTGGTTACTTCAATTACCTGTAGATATTCAATATTCTCAAGTGTGATTTAAAATGAGAGAGCCTTGCCTCTTATTTATACTTTCATGTAGCTTCCTCAAGGGGTTACCTTTTAACCATATTAACCCACTTTCCTTATTTTAGGGTTAACCAACTTCTAACCACTTGTCCAATTAGTAATTTATTCATTAAATTTATTAT
>JASDQU010186780.1:0-11095 GCA_032191745.1 Picea mariana | reverse complement strand
ATATATATATATATATATATATATATATATATTTGTTTCTAAAGTATTAAAAGAGAGGTGCAGGTTGGTGTTGCGTTTACCAATGATGATCGGTTGCTTGAAAGGATAGGCTAAGAACCAAAACCAAGGGTAGAGAAATGAGGCTTGGTAGCCTCCATAAGGAATAGAACCCTATGCAAAACCTTAGGGATAGAGCTGAGATAAAGACAAAAATACATAATTTTTCACAGGTATCCGTGTTGGTCAAAACGCGTGGGTTATAAGCCCCTTGATTATGGATTAGATGGTATCAAATCCGTTGCATCATTGATCAAGAGACTACTTCTAGAATTGTGAACAAAGTATTGCAGACCACAACATGGCCAAAGAAAGCATAGATAAGTTGGAAGACTTAAGGGCCAACAATGTCTAGCTTTGAGAAGAGAACAAGAGCATGAACGCACATTTTAATATGTTTAACCATAGGATGGAAGAGATGGATAAGCACATGGATACCTTTGCCCAATTGTTGTCATTTATCAAGAACAATTTTGAAGAAGGTCAAGACTCCCTCATATCTGATCTGAAATAGATCTTTTACACAACAATCGTTGAGTTATTTAGCATGTGTTAAGTAACCATTTAGGAATATTAATGAAAGAGGAAGAAATTATGAGAAAAAACAACAGCCATATACACATATACAGATCTGAAATGAATCATAAACAACAACAAACCATAAACACCAATGTGATAATGCAGTTCGACAATCTCGCCTACATCTTCGGGCCTTGTCTCAATTGGGCTTTCTTATTTATGTTAGAAGATTTAAATGTACATAATGAAAGTGCCAATGGATTATAAAAATGATATATTAGTGTTCTACTAGATCTCATGAACCCATCAAAAGAAACGACACCCAAATCGGATGAACAGAGCTCCCAGAAATGGCCTGCAAAGGTGCGCTCATCAATAGCTTCCCTGCATGACAATGGCTTTGGCTCAATAATTTCGTAGCATAAACCTGTTATGAACCTCCACCCATGGCCTCAAGAAGGCATGGTTTATATATATATGAAGTTGGTAACCATATCCCAACTTCCCCACAATATTTGGCCTCAAAAAGGGCCCAATATCTCCCAATAATGACCAAAATCTCCAAAAACAGGCCTAAAATCCATAAACATCACTATTATAAGGTTAATAGCCCACTTTAGCACATAAATTCAGGTCACAACCCCTTACTTGTTGGCCCTTAGTCGTATTAATGTGCTACATGTGGCCAAGATCCCATGCACTGGCCCCCTAACCCTTAGCTCTTGGAACCCAGTCGCATTGGAGGCCATGTGGCCTAGGGTTTTACTGCTCCACGTGCTAAACCATTAATTTCCCTCTGACTATGAATCCTAGGGTTAAGCCCCCTGGTCGACGGGCTAGCTCGACTGACCGGGGCTAACCCTGAATCTCTGCGCCAAAAGTAAGGTGTAGCCCGGGTCATATGGAGTGTTGAACAGAACCGTGGTCTAACTGCCACCACTGCATGCATAACATAAAATATGGTCCCATGGTAAGGTCTTATGGGTGCGTCGAGGGCTGGGGCTAGGCCCCAACCCATACCTCCGTCCGAATAGCCCTCTACATAAACTTAAATGTAATTTTTATGCAATAGATTACAAGGAAAAAACATGGGCAGGTTGGCTAGCCTAGCCCTGCCAAAACCTAGTCGGTGGGAGGTCTCGCGATCGAAACTTGTTGAGTCAGAAAAAAAAAATTCAACATCCAACATAGCCAATACATGGGTGCCACATGGTATCCCACGTCTAGGCCACATGGTACTGCTCTATACGCCAGCTACTACCACATGTCAACATGATATTCGACCACTTGTCTTCCATCTGTCTGCCCTCTCAGCGTCATACAAACATGCCACGTCATCAATATGGGTGTGCCACATCATTCATACGGATGTGCCATGTCATCCATACGGACATGCCACATGTCACCACTATAAGGGTGACAAGTGTCACTCCCTGATTGGTACACCTGTACCTACCACATCAGCACCATCTGTGCTTGCCACATCAGATGTATGGTTGTATAGCTTGTGTAGTCAACTGCCACATGTCACTGTACAGACTCTACGGACTGTATAATCATTATTTTTTGCATGTTTGGAAAAATTAATAGATCGCTGTATATGGAGAATATGACGTCTATTTGAGCCCATTCAAGTTGTGTTGGGTTCATATTTACGAGGCCTACACACACATCTATTTTGAAGCCATCCTGAGAACCTTGATTTTTAGGCCTTTCTGAGCCCCATCAAGCTCATGGATCCAAATCTGGATCACACCTCTCCACTAAGTATCTTTGGGTCCTCCAAAGGGTTACAAAATGGACCTTATTGATTACATACTCATAAGGACAAAAAAAAAACAATATGTTGTATAGAAATGATGTTATAACAGGTCATGATTTCAACATGTGTGATTATGTTAATGGAAGAAAAATACAATGAAGTTGTGACATCCACTTCTAGAAAAACCAAGTGGTTGTTTTATTTTCTTCATGGTGTTCTTCTTGCTCCACTGGTAATCCTTCTTCCTTCATGAGTACATGCCCAATCCTTTTTTCCTTATTTGGATGAAGCTCCGGATTAAGCTTCCAACAATTAGCCTTTTGATGTCCACCCCTATTGCCAAAGGTGCAGTGAGTCTTTGGCATCCAGACCTGTTTTCCCTTCTCTTTATTCCATTGTAGATGTGATTCTTTATGTCGCGTTTCTTTCCTGGTCGACATAAATTTCCTGTACATATATTTTCTATTCCAACACTTGGCAACACAATGCTTGGGTGAATGACAAAAAGTACATGGATACATATTCCACAAGTTTCGGATTACATGATTAATTTTTTTATAATCAAAAAAAGAATTAGTAAAAACATGACCATTATACCTTCCTTGTTGATCTTCACTATGTTTTGGAAATGAATTGCATTCACCACCACAATCAAGGAGTGATATGCCATCACCTTTTTTGAAGTGTTCCTGCAATGACTTAAACTATCCATTTGAAGCATTACTTGCTTCCGAAGTTTTGGAGCCCATCTTAGAGGATGATCCAATATCCACTTTGCCATATCCCAATCCTAAATATGGAGGCCTTTCCACAACATCAATGGGATTAATGATACCTTGGCCCTCAATTCCAAGGCCCTTTCCTTCATAACCCATCTTGGTTAGCAATCTCAAACCTATATCTCTTGTATGTTTTTCAAATGCACCAAAACCATCTTGATGGAAACAAGGAGAATTTGATGAATAACCTTCACTGCATACCTCAGAGATGTTTTCTGAAACACATGTAGAAGGTACTTCCTTCAATCCTTCTTTTGCTTTGTTTTTATTTGAATCTTTTTCTTGAACCGATCTCTTTCATTCCAACTAGTCTTTATACAACAATTTCACCATCTCGGACATGGAAACGAGAGTTTTTTGCATATCCTTCTCATCTTGCAAAATTCCTCTTGTAGATGCGATTTTATCCCTTGATATGAGCTCTTCCCTGGTAAACATGCAAACTCAAATTCCAACCGTCAACTAGCTCTGATACCACTTGATCTGAAATAGATCTTTTACATGACAATGGTTGAGTTATTTAGCATGGGTTAATTAACTATTTAGGAAGCTTAATGAAAGAGGAAGAAATGATGAGAAAACATAACATCCATATACACATATACAGATCTGAAATGAAGCATAAACAACAACAAACCATAAACACCAATGTGATAATGAAGTTCGACAATCTCAGCTACGTCTTAGGGCCTTGTCTCAATTGGTCTTTCTTATTTCCGTTCGAAGCTTTAAATGTACATCATGAAAGTGCCAATGGATTATAACAATGAGTTGGTCATGTTCTACCATATCTCATGAACCCATCAAAAGAAATGTCACCCAAATCAGATGAATGAAACTCCCAGAAATGGCCGACAAAGGTGCGCTCCTCAATAGCTTCCCTGCATGACAATGGCTTTGGCTCAAAAATTAGGTAGCATAAACCTATTTTGAACCTCCCCCGATGGCCTCACAAAGTCCTAATTTATATAGATCTAAAGTTGGTAACCATCTCCGAACTTCCCCCCAAGATCTGGCCTAAAAAAGACCCCAATATCTCCCAATAATGACCAAAATCTCCAAAAACAGGCCTAAAGTCCATAAAAATCACTATTATAAGGTTAATAACCCACTTTAGCACATACATTTAGGGTGCGACCCCTTACTCTTTAGCCCCCGATCGTATTAACATGCTCCATGTGGCCAAGAACCTATGTGTTGGCCCCCTAGCCCTTAGCTCTAGGCCCCCGGTCGCATTGGAGGCCATGTGGCTTGGGGTTTTACTACTCCATGCACTAAACCATTTACCGCCCTCTGACTGTAAAGCCTAGGTTTAAGCCCCCTAGTCAGGGGACTAGCCCGAGCGACCAGGGCTAACCCTAAATCTCCACGCCAAAAGTAAGGTGTAGCCCGAGTCATATGGAGTGTTGAATGGAACCATGGGCTAACTACCAAAACCGCATGTGTAACATACACTGCAGTCCCCTGGTAAGGTATTATGGGTGTGTCAAGGGTTTGGGATAGGCCCCAACTCATACCTCCATCCGAATAGCCCTCTGCATAAACTTAAATATAAGTTTTATGCAACAGATTACAAGGAACAAATGTGGGCGGGTTGGCTAGCCCAGTCATGCCAAACCCTATCTTGGTGGGAGGTCTCGCAGTTGAAACTTGTTGAGTCCCAAAAAACATATTGCAACAACCAACACAGCCCATACTTGGGTTCCACGTGGCAGCCCAAGTCTGGGCCACATGGCATCGCTCCATACGCCAGCTACTGCCACATGTCAACACGTTATTCAACCACTTTTCTGCCATCTGTCTACCCTGTCAGAATTGTACAAACATGCCACATCATCCATACGGACGTGCCATGTGTCACCATTGTAAGGGTGACACATGTCACTCCCTGATTGGTCCACCTGTACCTACCACATCATTAGTCTCTATGCCCAGTCAGCCTTCCACGTCAGTTGTATGGACCTTTCCACATCAGCGCCATATGTTCCTGCCACATCAATTGTATGACCGACCATATGGCCTATACAGTCAGCTACGACGTGGCACTATACGAACTGTATAGTCATCATTTTTTCAATGTTTGGAAAAATGAATAGATCTCCATATCTAGAGCATATGACGTCTGTTTGAGCCCGTTCGAGTTGTTTTGGGTTCGTATCAATGAGACTTATGGAAACGTCCATTTTGAAGCCATTCTAGGAACTTTGATTTTTAGGCTTTTTTGAGCCCCATCAAGCTCTTGGATCTAAATCTTGATCACACCTCCCCACTAAGGACCTTTTGGTCCTCCAAAAGGTTAAAAGATGGACCTTAGTGATTGCATACTCATAAGGACAAAACCAAAACACTATGTTGTACAAAAATGATGTTATAAGAGGTCATCATTTCAACATGTGTGATTACATTAATGGAAGCAAAATACAATGAAGTTGTGACATCCACTTCTAGAAAAACCAAGTGGTTAGTTTCTTTTCTTCATGGTGTTCTTCTTGCTCCACTAGTAATCCTTCTTCCCTCATGAGTACATGCGCAATCCTTTTGTCCTTCTTTGGACGAAGCTCCAGATTAATCTTCCAACAATTAGCCTTTTGATGTCCACCCCTGTTGCAAAAAGTGTTGTGAGTCTTTGGCATCCAGGCCTGTTTTCCCTTCTCTTTCTTCCATTGTAGAGTTGAGTATTTATGTCATGTTTCCTTCCTATTCAACATAAATTTCCTGTACATATATTGTCTCTTCCAACACTTGGCAAGACAATGATTGGGTGAATTACAAAAAGTACATGGATACAAATACCACAAGTTTCGAATTACATGATTATTATTTTTATAATAAAAAAGATAATTGGTAAAAACATGACCATTATACCTTCCTTGTTAATATTCACTTTGTTTTGGAAATGACTTTCATTCACTACCACAATCAAGGAGTGATAGGCCATAACCTTTCATGAAGTGTTCCTACAATGACTTAAACTGGCTATTTAAAGCATTACTTGCTTCCGAAGTTTTGGAGCCCATCTTGGAGGATGCTCCAATCTCCACTTCGCCATATCCCAATCCTAAATATCGAGGCCTTTCCACAACCTCAATGGGATTAACGATATCTTGGCACTCAAATCCAAGGCCTTTTCCTTCATAACCCATCTTGGTTAGCAATCTCAAACCTATACCTCTTGTATGTTTTTCAAATGCACCAAAAACATCTTGATGGAAACAAGGAGAATTTGATGAATAACCTTCACTACATACCTCATAGATGTTTTCTAAAACATATGTAGAAGGTACTTCATTCAATCCTTCTTTGACTTTGTTTTTCTTCAAAGCTTTTTCTTGAATCAATCTCTTTCGTTCCAAGAAGTCTTCATACAACACTTTTGTTGTAGGAAAATATCCCTATGGACAGCTAGATTGCCTCAAAGAGCTAGACCCTAAACTCTAATACAGAAAGTGCTTAATGTGGACACTGACTTCCTTTCAAATCTATACAAACTAATGCATGAGGAGGAAGGAGAACTGAAGTACCTTTTTATCGTCGTTTGTCCCTGCACGCTCTGAGTTGAGCTCCAATCTTTCGCTCCTCGATGAGCCCTGTATACAAACAAAGTACGACCACTTCCTACTCTATTGATATTAGCTTGAAAACAGATCTATCTATCAACGATAAGTTCATGTAAGATCAGACACAAACTAGAAAGAAACAGGCCAAGCATGTCATATTAATGATAATAATGACAGTAGTACTTACAATCGTAGATGCGAATGTGATAGCTTCGTCAAGTCCCCTATGTCTAACCCTTTTCCATAAAGATCCATGACCTGGATGATAGCAGCTTCACTGATCACTTCTCCTTTAGTTGACTGTGTGTTTCCTATGAGATCATAGGTTTCATGCTAGTAATTCTCCCCCCTTTTCACCATCATAGAGCCTGCTTATATAGGTTAAGAGAAGATTAACCTCTTGAGTTATCTTTAGAATAAGTTGAGGAATCCCCTCCTTAGATCAGGGATCTCCTGATGGAACCAAGAATTCGAATGCAACTGCCTTATAAAATTGAGAGATCCTCCCCTTATTCTCCTCAACAGGCCAACCACTGCCTCAAATTAGATAGCGCTCCCTCAAAAGGGGCATCAGGGCGCTATAATGCTCCCTAGGAGGCTCAAGGGGAGCGCCAGCGCTCTAAGGACGGGTAGCGCTCCTTCAGAGAGGTGGTTTGTTATTATAACGCTCCCTAGTAGCTTGTGGGGGAGTGCCAACACTCTTAAGGATGCCATAGGGGAGCGCTCTCCTTCAAAATCCTGTTTTAAGGGCTCCTTTCAGGTGATAAGAGTTCCTTGACTTTAGTTAATCATTTTCCCTCCTCCAGATCAAGTGTATGAGATATTTTAAGTGCCTCCTTAGTGTCGTTATTATGGCAGTATGCTTGAATAACATTTGCGACACTTTTGAACAACTTGTGACACTTGCGAAAGTTGTAAGGAACATGCGACACTTACGACAGTTGAGAGGAACATGCGACACTTATCCAATTGAGTAATATTGACATGTAACAGATTGCCCCGCCAAAGCATGAAGTTAGAAGATGAGAACTGATAACTGAAATTCTTTGTAGACTTTCAAGCAAGGGTATATACTCGGAGAACCTGACAGAAGCTGCACACAAACATCCAACAAATATCATGACATGTTTCAAAACCCAAAGCAGGCATACCTATGCTTGGGTGATCAAGACTGGCAATATATGGCCGCCATAAAATACACTGCGGATCCATAATTGTATTGATAAAAGGGTATAGCCACCGAAGATACAATGTGGATCTATACTTTGATGACTCAGACTGATCGTAGCCACAAAGAATACATAGTGGATCTATGAGATGACAAGACATAGCCATGACCAATACAAAGTGGATCTATGTAACAGTATATGTGTCATTTGTCCAATAGAAACTCCTTCGCAACCTGGGCAAACCATATATCAAAGTGATCACTCAACCCAGGGTCTTCTTACCAATCCCAATATGGTATGAATCTAACCATGTGAATAGATGTCTTGATGTCGAACATGGCATAAACCACCTGATTACCGGTCAATGGTGTGAATCGTTAACAAGTGCGAGGGAGATCACCATTAATGTCAATGATTCTCAAGGTACCCTAGTACATTCCAACGAATGTGAATAGATGAGCTGGAGTCGAACATTCGTGGAATCATCCGATTAGAGGTCAATGATGTAAACCTACTGTCGAATGTGAGGAGGCCTGCCATTGAGGCATGTAAGTCCCAAAGTACTAATTGGTTTCTAAGCCTGATTCCCAGATAATGTGTTGAAGTCGACAGGAATAGAATCGTCGAGGGAGGGCCTTGATGTATCCCCCATCAATGACATGAAACAGACATAGAGATGTAATTGGTAGATCAAATGGACATGGACTGACACGGGTTTTGAGGCAAGATATTTGGGATGGCTGACTCTAGAGGTGGATACTTCCCTTGAATACTGAGGCACAACAACAAAACATGACATGGACCAAAACTATGTAGTGGATACTGTGAATTGCATCGGGTGAACCAAAGGAGTGAAAGGAACTCAAAGGATTGGTTCAGTGCAGAGGTCCAATGGATTATGATGCGTGCAAATGACAAAGTGTCGTGTTCAAGGGTGACTCTAAGAATTGCTTGGTAATGTTCTCAAGAGACTGCTTGGCTTGCTCCTTTAAAATTTTCCCCCATCCAGATAGATGAGTACCTATTTTTGATTTAATGAGCTCAAGGAGGATAACACATGATCGATATAACTCACCTTCGGTAACTTCCTCTTCCTTTGTTTAACGAACCAGAAGAAGTAAGGCTTCGGTCCCGTATGGGCCTGTCGATGTGTGTTTTAACGAGTCCAAAGACAGAAAACTCGAAGGTTTTTCAGAATTATAGAGTTTGGAAAGACACTTAAAAGAGATCTCTCTCAGTTCCTTTTTCGTACAGTAGTCGAACGATATCGAAAAAGAGATAAACTATCGCTTGAAAGACACCCTTTCAAACCTTTTAACGAGCGTGAAAGGAAGCAAGATCACTTGAAAATATTTTCATATTTAGAGAGTCTGAAAAGAGTTTAAAGATGACTCCAGGGGGGTTCTTTTTTTGTGTGTCCATGCGGGTCCGAAAAAGAGATAAAAGTCTACCTGGTGCATTCTCATATTTTCGAGCTTGAGAACAAACTAAGACTATGCTCATGAGTGCGACAAGGTAAATAATCGATCAGAACTGGAAGGAAACCTACGATGTCAAAACTACAATCCAGTGGTTTATTGAAGCCAATATATTATTAGAGAAACCCATAAATGACTATACCTTATAAAAAAATGGAAATTTGTAAATAGTAATACAATGAAAATTCCATTTACCATTTCATTTTGCATAAGGTGTTGTAGCAGTGGAGATTCTCACTTTGGGAGGTGAATATTGTTTCGTTCGGTACTGGGGCTACGGTTGACCATTTCTCTCGCCGTTTGGACCAGGTAGATGTCCATCTCTACTTCTTTCAAACACATGGTTTAATATTCATTTTTATAGCAGCATTTAATTTAAAAGATGAAGCCCTAAGTCGCCCCAAAAAGATTAAATCAGCCTCTTTTAGAAGTGATGGGAATTAGATATTCTTTGTGCAAAATTTTTTTAGAAAGTGATGGCCATCATGCCAATGCCTTAATACCTAAGTGGATGGGTTGTTTTTGTCAAAGAACCCATGAGAAATCCTCACATATGCCCACGCAGCCATAATAGAAATCGTTTTCATTTAAAAATGTTTCAATTGTTGTGTGTTGATTGTTAAATGGCAAAGAGAGGGCGTGGTGATTATAAAAGAAGGTGTGGTCTTTTAAATGATGTGGGAATTTGATTTCATGTTTTAAATTGCTTTTAAAAATTGTCGAAATTGCCAAAACGTTGAAATGATGAAATTCTTTAATTTTTGTTTTGTAGGTGATTTCGGCGATCATGATCGAGTGAAAAGAACGAGAACATGAGATGGATGACTTAGCCGCCTTACAGAGTCCTTGTACGTGGGCCGCATTAAGATCTTGTGGCTTACTAAAATTCTTCAAATTGAAAAAAATGAAGGAGGAGATTTTATTGCTTGAGCACATGATAGGCTTATGGGATGTCACAGAGCAAGGATTCCGAATTGGCACACAGCTTCTAACCATCGAGTTGGAAGACGTGTATTTCTTGACTGGCCTCTCGAAAAGAGGGGTTCCCATATCTTTTTCTGGGTAGAGGGCGCTACCTGAGCAAGTGGACGTGTATCTGGAATGTCACTGTGTCCCAGGAGCAAGACTAGTAGGGGATAGAATCGCTATCAAGGATATCCGAGAGCTACCCCTCCGGTCCATTTTGTTTTCCATCACGAGTGTGACAGGCAGTAATAGTGCACATCTGGTGTCAAGATCGCAGGTGGATTATGGTGTACAGTGCTTAGAATCAACACTGTTTAACTGGAGTGTAGGGTTCCTTCGGAATGTGAAGGAACATGTTTCACGGTGCAAGATGGGACAAAAACAGTTCGGTTATGGCTATTTTCTGGTCTCATTTTTCTTAGAGCGCATCCCCCATATGCAGCCTTAGATAGCATTGGCAGTGCAACCAGTGGACGAACCATGGATGGAGAGGTGGACTAGTCTGTCTCCGAGGCTAGTAGCGGAGTCAGAGTTTCGTTTCACCGGTGATTTCTTTGCTTGGTTGAGACGACAGTATCTTTGGATAGAGGACTTCCCATATGCTAAGGTGGATTTTCGCGGGAGTATGGATTTGATTTTACCTGTGGGGGAAGATTGGGATGCTTCAGGTAAGAGATTGAGCAACACCTTGTCTAGTTTTGTTTTTTAAGTTTTTTTTAATGTATATATATTTTTTTGGGTTTGTAGAAGAGTTTTTAACAGATGTATTGTTTTCAACATGAAGACAAGGGAGCAGTGCGCCTGGTCG
>JASDQU010186779.1:1405-19465 GCA_032191745.1 Picea mariana | reverse complement strand
TTTTTATTTTTTATTTAATTTCAGTTCTTTTATTTTTCTTAGTTTTTTTTTAGTTTTTAATTTATAAAAAAAAATGAATTATATTTTTTTGTTAAATATTAAAAAATAGTGTTATTTAACTTCAATTTTTTTCCATGTATTGAAGTAAAGGTAAACAATGTGTTAGGAATGGTGTTTTCCACTATATTTTAAAATTATGGAATAATAAATTAATTAAGGAGACACAATTATATGAATAATCGTAACTTCAAAAAAGTAATTGGTAAAAAATATTTTTAAGATTGAAAGAAACATGGAAAAATGACTAAAAACACCCTTGAATAGAAAAAAAAATATTGAAAAAAATGAAAATAGATGAAAAATAAGCATTTTAAAAAAAAGTGGAAACATTGTGGATCGAAAAATTTAAAATATTGAAAATACACCTAAAAAGGGAGAGGGGGTGCTATTGATAGCACCATTTTTAAAAACGGGGTAAAAAATTGGACCCCCCCAAAAACGAGAACCTTTTAGAGTTCTCGTTAAGCTGGTAACTATGTTTAAGAGTCACGAAGCTTATGCCCTCAAAAATATACAAAACGATGCCCTCAGCATGTGAGTAGTCTAACCTAGATAAGGGTGGGGCCTGTTGGCCCTGCCATAATAAACAACGACGTTTTCCAAATGCCAGAAGAGCTGGACCCAGGTTCGTGGTACCCCAACTACGTGAGGTTGCATCACTAGTGGAAGATCTTTGATCTCTTCCATAGGGACTGCGCGAGTGAGCGCGGTGATGTTCCGCTCCACCCATCTCAATACTCTCTCAACCTCTCCGACTTGAGGCCCCCTTGCTATTGTTGTTGGTCCGGCAACTGCGGTTGGTCCTGCCTCTGGTCGAGGACATCGCCTAGTCCTTGAGAAGTCTACTGGATGCACTGGTCCCACATCTGTACATAACAGATACATAAGTGTGAGATACTCTGGTATACAAAAAAAAATGATATATATAAAAAGAAATAAAAATTAAATAACTCTGAAAAACAAACGTGCCCATCTCTCCTCGCTCCCCTCTAGGAGGTACAGGCATGTCAGGATCTCTAGAAAAGTTGATCCTAGCATACGGGTAGTCCTCTATTTCTGGAATCTTCTGTGCCCACCAGTAAAAAATCTTATCATCGAAGGCCTCTACGGTCCTCCCTCCCCCCTATCGTGGCATCAACACCACCCATCTGCATAATCCTAGGAGAGAGGCCACGTTCCCTCGGATCGTCTCTCGTGGACTAAGATTGGGTACCCTCTCGTAGAAAAAGGAACACAGAATAGTCCCAAATCCAAAGTTTTTGTTCTCTCGTATCTGACACATTGTTAGTTGTCTCTTCATGAAATCTAGCATGGTTGTGCTCCAGTCAAAAATCCGCGCATTTAAGCATTGCACCGCACAATGCATGTGCACCCAGGAGGCCTAATGTAACGTTGTGGATCCAGTGATCTGCCCAATGAGTAGCACTATCACTTTCAGCAATAAGTTGATCTTGTTTATCGACACTACAGAACCCACTTTCTCAATACCAACCTCGCAATGGAGTCCAATCAACTCCTCAATGTGGTGAGGCCCGGGGGGAATGATACGCAAGTTGACTGGATCCCCTCTCCTTGAGAGACTAGTCAGGAAGTAAATATCTTCAATCGTTGGAGTCAAAGAATGCCCCTCAAGCATAATTGCCTCTGCGTCAGGATGCTAGTAATCTATCAAAGCATTCAACAACCTGGTTTGTGCCCTCATGAATGAACACTGGAAGAATTTCAACAACCCACATTGCACTAATATAGCAATAGCAGCAGGGTCTTGTGAGACCAAAAAATCAATGTCTTCATGCTCCCTCTCTCTCCAATGGACATACATCCTGCAAAACGACAAGTTCATGGGGAGTTAACTCTTGATTTTCATTTTTTTACACATATTGGAGGGTGTACGTCGGTTGTATTGGACATAGTTGCATATGCATGTGTGCAGATCATTTTCTGCATGTGGGCATACACGGGTTGTCCTAAGACAGACCATGTACACATAGGGTGGACCTTTTTAAAGGTCAGTGCCCCCCCAAAAAAACAAAAGGAAATGCAAAAAGGAGGAATGGAAATGGAAGAGGGGCTAGTTTGTACTTACTTGGTCCAAGCGGAAGTTCATTTTCTCCACTAAAACTCCCGGAATCAACTCTTTTGGCAAAGGGGTGTTTTTGACTTTTCTATCAATTCTCAATTTACAATGGTGATAATGAGCTGCCAGCTTCTATTTGTAGACTTTTTGGCCCCTTTTTGTCATATTTTGGACCCCTTTGTCATTTTTTATAGCCTGAAAATCATTTAGTGTGGTTCTCGAGTTTCTTTTGGGATATTACTATACATTTTACTTTTGGTTTGGTGAACTTTTTGAGAGTTGGGGCACTTTTCAGGTCCTTCGGTGAAAAGTCTTTTTTCCAACTTTGTGCATTTAAGATAGGATTCCACCTCCACTTGTTGCACCTCGTTGTATTTTTCTCTTTTCCATAGAATCGATCCCACCAAATTGTGACACAAAACCCTCAGTCTTGCTCTAGAAGTGTCGTAATGGTAAAGACTACCTTTAAGTGGTGTCCATGCTTTCGCTAATGACTTTAGGCTCGGGATTCCTTTTAGTGCTATCTTTATTACGAGTTCGGGCCTTTGCATGTCTGATATGTTAACACTCTTGGCTTCACCCTCGAGACTCCCAAAACAATGGGTCTTCTTTTAAGCCCTTTTCAAACCCTCTAAACATGAAAAGATTACCGAGTGATCTTGTTTTCCTTCACGCTCACCAAACTAAAATTCGAAGGCACATATGTCCGGTGGTAGTTTACCCCTTTTTCGGTCTGGATGGTCAAATTTACGAACAAAGGTATACTCTAGGGGCCTCGGTTCTCTAGAAGAGTATTCTCAAGTATAAATTTAACCCTTTTTTGGGCTTGAGGGACTAAATTTATGAAAAAGGAACCCCCACGGAGTCCATAGTTAAGCTGTTTTCAGACTCCCTAAAATTGAAAAGATTGTTGAGTGATCTTGTTTCTTCACACTCGTTAAATTGGTCAAGAAGAAAATCCCTTACGGAGTCCATAGTTATGCTCCTTTCAAACTCCTTAAATATGAAAATATTGTCGAGTGATCTTGTCTTTGTCACACTTGCTAAAATGATTTTGAATAGATGTCTATTCGGTGCTAGTTTACCCCTTTTTCAAACCGACTAGACTACCTTCAAAAAAGGTACCCTAGTGGAGTCTTCTTTTATGCTTTTTCAGACTCTCTAAAAATGAAAAACTGTCGATCTTACCTTCTCTGGGATCGTTTAAATTACACCGAAGGACGTTATCATTGTGTCTTATTAATTGCATTTTCATTCCTATGTATTTTTCCTAATGTCGGCTCCATGTTGATCTCAACTGAACCATCTAAAGCATGCCTTATACGCAAGCCTTGTAGCACTTTTCCTCTGCATCTTGACACCTTGACCCATGGAGGATTTTTCCTAAGTGTCATTTTCCTGCATATGTCCCCTTGCTTTGAGCATCAGTGTGTTCCTTGCAATTGGAACTAGTATGTCTGCGACACTCATTCCTTATTTGTAACGTAGCATTCTTTTATTCTTTTTCAAGCTTCCCAAAATTATTGAAAAAGACAAAAAAATCAAATATACCCGAAAAAGAGGAAGAGAAAAGTTTTTTCTTTTTGTTGATGACACAATGAGTCGCCCTTGGACAAAGAACATCCTTTCATTTGTTCGTCAAGATCTAGGATTCAATATGACCTCAGGAAGTTGTTCTCGCTACATAGAAATGTGTCCTCCTCTGTTTGGTTATCGTTCCAAACATATGGAGAGGTCATGTTTCCTCCTACATCGTGAAATTATGTCAATGCCATGCTTCCTGAGTCTCATATTTTTTCGTGCTTTTGTCCAAGGGAATTTTTACTTAACTTTAGTCGTCCCTTCTGCAGTTTGTCTCTTGTTCTCAAACCCGACCACCCCGAAAGTCCAATCAAGTCCTTATTCAAAATCAATGAAGTTCTCTACCTGATCACCAAGTTCCTCTTGTTTGTTCCCGACGAGTTGTTGAAGACCTCTGGGTAGTGAAGTTGTACATTGATATTACACACCTACCCAAGCTTTAAAGATTTTGAAGTTGTTGCTTGAGCTCTAAAGACCTCATCTCCAGCCATCAAGTGTCATTGTCTTCTTGAAGATGGATATTATACATGTATATATTTTGATTTTGAGATGTAGATCTGATGTGTATTACTCGCAGCTACACTTTATATAGTTATATGACATGGATCTGTAGTGTATTTGATTGACAACCATGATTTTATTTCATGCTGAGCATGGGTATGCCTGCCTCGGTGAGACAAATTGTTATTTTACAGATGGCACCTCCTGAAATGTGGTCCATGGCCACATTCGCTTTGTACGTTGGTGAATATTTGTAATGTATTTTGGCCATCAGATGCTCTTATGACCTCACACATTAGGAGGCATCTATTATAACCCTAAATTGCACCAGGCATGCATAGCTGCCATTAGACCATCTTACCTGTTATCCTTCCCAAGACATCACTGAACAACTCTTCTAAAAAAACATTTTTTTGAAGGTGTACGTGCACTACACTACTACTACCCATGTACACATGCTTGCTGCACCACTATAGCCTGCGTACACTCACAAAAAGAGCTAAAAATGAAAATTGCAAAGGGATACGGGTTTTCGGGCCATTACCTAACCATTTGACTGTCCATAGCCAGTCACCCCAACCGTTACTATCTTTTTGGCCTATAAAAGAAGGTGTTTGGGTCCCATTCGAAAGGGAAGCACAAGATCATAGAAACTTTACCCATTTCAGTATGCCCCCTTCGCCCAAATATTTTGCAACCAAATTGTGAGTTTGAGCCAGAATTCTTTTTTTTCCTCCATTGTGAACCCTTTCCATTTCCCTAGAGAGAATTGAAGAGGAGAAGAATACGTGGAAGCAGTTGGTGCATGGTGAAGAGGAGCCCAGGACCGAGTTCGCGGAGCAGTTGTCGGTCTCATATTGTAAACGACTTTTGTGAGATTAATATAAAGAAATGCTTTTTTCGTCTCACCAAATGATGTCTTAAATATTTATGATTTGTTTACATTCTTTTTTATGATGTCTAATCCACTAATCCATATATAGAATGCATGCTTTTAGTTTCTTGTTTGTCTTTTGGTGAATGCAGGTTGGCCTTTGGAGGATATCTGCAGTCGAGAAACAACTGAGCGCAAAGGGATCGACACTGGACGCGGAGTTTAAGGTATGCCTACTAGATCCTTATACTTTGTCTTTTATGTATGATTGTGGGGTAATGACGAGATAGTTGTTAAAAGTAGGAGACTTTAGACAGTTAGCTATGCCTACACTTTAGAACCTTGGTGTAGTCCATAGGGGGGTTTTCCCGCTATAGCACTTTTGGGAAACTCTCCTTCCCGAGATGTGCTAAAAAATGATCTCCAATCTTAAAATTTGCCTCTCTTCTTCTCTAGTCTATCCTTATTTTGTATTTTTGGCTTCTATTCTGAGGTTGTCCCTTGATTTGATCATGCAACTTCTGTATTTCTACAGCAAGGTCCTCTGCTCCTATGCTTCAGAACTCATCTCATCTCAAATATCTTAACTCTGAAGTTCCTCTTGGATGCATCCCATATACTATTTGGAATGGGATCTTACTAGTACTCCTATTTAGTGATTTATTATACACATACTCTGATTGGGGCATAATTTGATCCCACAGGTTGTTATGTTGAATGGCCAAACTCCTCAACAGGTTCCCTAAGCTTCTATTCACTACCTCAGTCTTTCCATCCATCTCACGATGATATGTTGAACTCAAAGACAAACTTTTCCCCATCTTTTTCCACAAGGTTCTCCAAAAGTGTCCTCAAAATTTAGTGCCTTTGTCTGAAGCTATGCTCCTTGGAATCCCATGTAATCTCACAATTTCCTTGAAAAATAGATTATCTATGTGAGTAGCATCGCTAGTTTTGTGACATGAAATGAAATGTTCCATATTTTAAAATATGTCAACCACTACGAATATTGAATCATTTCCTCTCTGGGTTCTTGGAAATCCCATAACAAAGTCCATACTTATAGCATCCCATGGCCTATCTGGAATAGGAAATGGTTGATACAATCCAGTGTTCTGCTTTTTCCTTTGGCATATTGACATATTTTGCATCTATCCACAAAATTCTTCACATCAGTACTCATGCTTGGCCAATATTATGAGGAATTCAATTGCGCATATGTTTTATCATGGCCAAAGTGTCTAACCAATCCTCCAATATGTTTCTCCTTCAACAAGTTATCCCTCATTGAGAATTTTGGGATACACAATCGACTTCCCTTAAACAATAGTCCTTCTTGGATCAAATATTACATCCACTTATTTTTGTCCCTTAGCAAAGGGTCCTCACATGCTTCATAAGCTTCTTTGAAATCTGGATCTTCTTGATACATCTCCTTGAGGTGTTCAAATCCCAATGTCTCCACTTAGAATTCCTGCAAGATCAAACATCTCCTGCTCAAAGCATATGCAATTTTGTTAGAGATTCCACTAATATGCTTAGTAAAAAAGTAAAAGTCTGCATGAATTATACCCATTTGGCATGTCTTTGGTTCAATTTCTCTTGTCTGGTTATAAACTACAAAGCCTGATTGTCAATATACAAGAAAAAATCTTTCGGAATAAGATAATGCCTCCATATTTTGAAGATTTGAATCACAACATAAAATTCCTTATCATATGTGGAATACTTCCTCTTAACAACATTCAGTTTATCACTGAAATAAGCAATGGGATTATTGTCTAGACTTAAAACTGCACCAATGGCTACTCCACTAGCATCTCATTTAACCTGAAAAGTATTCTTAAAATCTAGCAGAACTAGAATAGGTTGTTCTGTTATCTTGGATTTTAACACTCTAAATCCCTTATCAGCCTCTTTTTCCCAATTAAAATATTTATTCTCCTTCTTTATAGTGTCCAGTATAGGTGCGCAAATTCTACTGAAATTCCTGATGAATTTTCTGTCAAAGCTTTCCAATCCATGAAAACTTCTTACTTCAAACACAGTTCTTTGAGAAGGCCAATCTATTATTTCCCTCACCTTCTCTGGATCCATCTTCATTTCATTTGAATAGATTACTAATAGTAAATATACAAGTTATGTTCTGATGAAAGAACATTTCTTCAAATTCACTAACAACTTCTCCTGTTGCAACCTCCTCAACACCATCTTCAAATGTCTCAATTGCTCCTCTTCAGTCCTACTGAAGATTAAGATATCATCCAAGTAAACAATTACAGACTTGCCAATAAAATCTTTGAGTACTTCATTCATCAACCTCATAAATTTATTTGGGGCATTTATTAAGCCAAACGACATAACCAACCACTCATACAAACCTTCAATTGTTTTGAATGTTGTCTTCCATTCATCTCCCTCTCTCATCCTGATATGATGATAGCCACTCTTCAAGTCTATCTTATAAAAATAAGTATCTCCACTCAATCAATCCATTAAATCATCCTTTCTAGGTAAAGGAAATCTATACCTGACGGTTAGTTTTTTTATGGCTCTCAAATTTGTGCACATTCTCCAACCTCCATCCTTCTTTGGAATCAACATAGTTTGTACGACACATGGACTCAATTTTTCTCCAATCAAACCTTTATCCAACAACTCTTGGACTTGATTCTTGACCTATTCATTCTCTTAAGGGGTCAATATGCATGTTTCTTTAGTTGGGAAAATTTCTCCTGGAATAAGGTTGATATGATGACTGATACTCCTGATGGGAGGTAATGAGTAAGGTAACTCATCCACCAAAATATCAACAAAATCATCTAATAACTCCAGAATTTATATAGGAAAATCGTTTATATAAGTTCTTGTGAGAATGGCTCTCTGCTTACCTACAACAACAAACTGCATTTCTTGTTCCTTCTTGACTTCTTTCAAGAGTTCCTTCCCACTCATGAGAAGTATACTTGTACTAGCTACCTCTTTGACTCCTTTATCTTCTATTGGAAACAACATATGATTGCACCCATTCTTCTCAAGGGTATAATTTTTATTTTTCCCATCATGTATGACATTCCTATCATATTTCCATGTTCTTCCCAACATAACATGACAAAAATCGATAGGTATAACATCACATGGAACTTCATCATTATAACCACCTATCTTAAACTCATCGTCACATTGTGGACTTACCATGACTAGATGTCCTTTCGAAAACCACGATACCGTGTATGTATTCAGATGTGAAACTGTCTCCAACTTTAGCTTTTCCACCATCTATATGGATACCAAATTACTAGTACTTCCACTGTCTATGATCACCTTGCATACCCTATCTTTGGTCTTACAAGTAGTTCTGAACAAATTGTTTCTCTGGACTAGTTCTCTCACCTCTTTCTCTGGATTTACAAGTACTTTCCTCATCATGAGTGATCTTCCTTATTTTGTTGCCTCTGCTTTCATTTTTGTTTCCACATTCTTCTTCCATGCTTCAAAAATGTGAGCTTCTCTACCTCTTGCATTCTTTCTCTTGGGACATTCCCAAGACATATGTCTTGTTTTTCCATAGGAATATCACTTCACTTCTCCTCCTCTACCTCATCCTCTTCCTTTTGGAAAAGAGTTTCTTCCACCATAGTGTCCTCCTATATAACTTCCTCCTCTTTCTGTCTGACTGTGATATCTTCCATATTCTACTCCAGGCTTTTGGAACTTTTCTCTGATGGTTCCTCTGCCTCTGCTAGGACTTTTCCCTCTATTCTGTTGAATTTGTTTCCTTGTCAAATTTTCTTCTTCTTTCAAGGCTACCTGATAAGAATATTCCAAATTTCTCATTTTTTTCATGCTAATCTCATCTTGGATTTCATATCTCAGGCCATTAATGTACCTGGCAACTTTATCTTCTTCATCCTCCCTATGTCCCGCTCTTATGTTCAGCTTGTAAAACTCTTTGGTGTACTCTTTCATTAACAAACCTTTCTCTCTCGGATTTTGTATCTTTCTGAACAGATTGATATGATAGTCCTTGGGTATGAAATTAGCTTTAAAATTAGCTACCATCTTATCCCAATTCTTAATTTTAGACTTACCTTTGCATCTTTTGTCAGCTTGCAATTCGTCCCAACATAACGTGGCATTTCCCTTCAACCTTGTCACAACATGCTTCACCTTCTTCTCATCATCAATCTCTTCATAATCAAAATAATTTTCTAAAGCATTTACCCGGTCAAGCGATTATTCCACATTTAAAATTTCCTTCATACATTAGGACCTCTATATTTGCTTTGGTTCCCATATTGACAACAACTTTCAACAGTCGCTCCTCTGCTGCTTATTCTCCTACAACCTCTTCAGCTTCGAGATATTCATTTTCACTTTCACTGACATCACCGACATCAGGTGCTCTTATTTGTGTTGTCTCCAAGGCATCTAACCTTGCAATAAGTTGTCTCATATCCTCTTCCATGAATTCATTGACCATTGGTCTATCTATGCATCTTCTTGGCGGCATGATTCCAAGTCTTCTTTCACACAGAGATAAATTTCTTTCTCAGTACCATTTGATGATATCTGACAAGTATTATTCATTTATTTCCTATTGTCTGTAGAAAAAAATTATTCTCTCATACCACTTGATGCAAACCACCACCACCTCCTAGGGCTCACGCAACCTCTCGGTCTAGGATCATTCACAGTAGGGAGTTGAATTAGCTCTTGGGTTCCTATTGAACCCTCAAAACTATGTTCCACAGGACTTATTCCCTTTCCCTGCATGCAAAATCATGTTCGTGAGGGTCCTAATATTCCAAAGGAGTATTCCATGTGACCTCGCACCAATTCCTTGTACATGAACGATCTACATATCCTTGTAAATGAACGATCGATATCTACTTCGGGCCTTCTGGATTTCTCGACCCAAACATAATTACACCTCCATTCCTCAAGAGTACTAGATCTCCAAACTCCAATATCTGTTGACACATGGCTCTCTGCGCCAACGGATAAGATCCGTTCCAGGCTTCGAAAGTTCGGGAATTCCACACACTTTTGCAACCACACTTCAACTCTTCTGAATTAATGGACTTCCGAGCTCTGCTGGATCTGTGGACAAGTGTTCTCATAAATGGACGATCCATATTTACTCTAGTTCCCGGGACTTCAAAAAACTCGTCTCCTCTGCAACACTTACATGAAAGCCATTGTTTGTGTGAAGTTCGAAGGACATTGAGCATTATCACCAATGTTATTTTCCTAGATTTGACCGCTAGGAAAGATCTTAGTCCTCCTCGAAAGATTCTCCTCCACTCGAGCTTGAAACGAAAAGTGTTCTTCCATTCAAAGACTTATGTTCACTATTTCTCTTGAGATTTTTCACTTGAAGTGATTTGGACCTTAAGGACACACCTTCACTCATCCGAAAACTTGAAACTTGAAGATTTTTAGAAAATCCTTATGCACACTCCTTGCACTTGCTTCCATGAAACTCCTTCAACACTTGACTAAGTGTCGACCCTGTGCACACCTTGGGCGGTTCTTCTTGAGATTTTATACTCAGGCAAGTATATGTGTACTCCTTTCACTCACTTTTCACAATTTCACGTTATCTCTCCTCAGCTATTGAGTCTGAAAATGACTCTGCCTTCGCACTCCTTGTGTGGCTATTGTGCACCGCTTGCACGAGTACTTCAAAAGAGAAACGATTGAAACTTACATAACACTATAGGTTCATTCAATTAACCACGAAATGCACACACATACATATAAAACACAGAAAGAAAATAACATGACATTACCCAATTACTCAAAGGTAAACATAAGCAAAGATCTCAAAACAATCCTCCTCTATTATGTTCCTTCAAAAAAGCATTCTTACAAAGAGTTCTTGGAGTTCTTCAACAAAATTGAAAATAAGCTTCAACAACTAATTACAATATTCTTCAACAACTCTCAGCAACAAAATAAATAAACTCCAACAACAATTACAATACTCTTCATCAACAAATACAATAAACTCCAACACCCTCATTTGGGAATAGACTACACATATTTATATAGGGAGGGGATTCCCAAGCCTTCCTGTCAACCACTCTAGAGCTTTCACATCCTAATTAAATAATTTTACCACTAAGGCTTATTACAATTAAATTATCTTTTACAAAATAGATACGAGTCGATGATCAAAATTTGTACAATCCATTGAGGATTAAATAAATTACAATCTCATGTGATCGCATGTAATGGCTCAAGTCTAAAACATTAAAATCCCTTAATTACAATTCTTTCAAAATAGTACATGACACAATCTCCTTGGGATCCAAACACGTTGGATGCTGAGATGTCCTCCACTTCCATTAATGAACATTGATGATGATGCTCCTCCATCATAACTCCCTTATGTAATCCCTTAGATTACAACAACATATGACCAAACTAATTTGTGCGAGCTAAAAATGCCATATAATACCTTTAGCGACATGATATGCCATCAATGTAATAGGTTTGTGAGAAGGTGAAAAAAACCTTATTGAATTACTACATATATAGTATGATTGGCCATTAATGAGGTCAATTTGTTTTACTTTCAAGATTTCTTATTCTTAATTTTAGGGCATGGTGGTGGCCATATCTTTGGTAATGATCAAGAGGAGATATTTCATAAACCAATTCATGAGGAGAGGGCCTTCTAGGTAAATCTTGTAAAGGTTGCATCATCAAATCTGCTCATGTATGTGTTATATGATGTGGTTGAAAGTGGTTTGATGAAACATAGTAAGGATCTTGACCCATATTTCATGTTGAACTAGTTATTGGAAGTTACAAAAACCATGAAAAATGGTGAAAAGAGGTGACATGGACACCTAGCAAATGTTAAACACACCATGTGGTAGAAACCCCAATAATGGTGAATTGAAACAATATCAGAATAAGAAAATATTCTATGATTGTTGTTGGACAGGGAGTTTTGGATACTATTTTGAAGAAAAGACTAAGTATGGAGAAAGTGTGCAACTAAAAAGAAAATGAGAGAATACAGGGTCAAAGTGCGCACTAAAAGAAAAATTAGCAGAAAATCAAGAAGACCAAGAATATAAAGCAAGGAGAGAAAGGAGGAAAAACCACTAGGTCAAAGAGTTGTAACTGCGTCATAATGAGCTATCATAGGGTTTTGATCTCTAATATCCTGTATAAATATGTAATGGGTTGGGTAGATTAGGGGTATTGGTGATTATTGTTGTTATGATCACAGACAAATTGAGAGGAAGAGAGTTAGGAGAGTGAAGGGCATGAATCTTGTATTGCAGAGGCTAGGTGGGATGGGGATTGATCTTGATGTATCCATTGTAGCACAATGTGCAAGCTTAATGCCATTACTTAAAGAATAATAATAAAGAAGAAAACAATTGTGTACTATCCCAGAGCTGGGTGAACCAAGTGAAATCCCATGTTAAATAATT
This sequence comes from Picea mariana, assembly GCA_032191745.1. Taxonomy (NCBI): domain Eukaryota; kingdom Viridiplantae; phylum Streptophyta; class Pinopsida; order Pinales; family Pinaceae; genus Picea; species Picea mariana. Next base: position 6,915 of record JASDQU010186779.1, on the reverse strand, counting down.
GTTTGTGTTTATTCATTTCTACTTTGGTTATGCATGGTTAGATCTATCTTTGTTGATGATTTTATGTTATGTAATACAGTTCAATAATCAAGTGATATGGTAAATTGCATTATAATTGTATGATAGGTTTTAATGAATAAATTGATAGCCTCGCATTCTCTGACGAGTGTAGAAACTTGGTTCATGCAATCCCCATAGATACGTTAGGTGAGACTTCACTTGAACCTAGAATCTTATAACCACACTCAAATAAATGGTTATGTTGTCCGGACCCAAAATATGTAGTTGGGGGAATGTTTTAAAGGCCGACTCAAAAAAAGATCTCATAATGGATAGAAGGGAAAGAACCAGAATTCTCAAGGAAGGAGAATCGAAACCATTGGATGAAGAACCAAAAATGGTTGCTAAGATATGTGTATACCAAGCTGCATGAAATATTCTTTGGCAAGTTTCCCATTATCTTGAATGAATGGCTGGAAAGATTAGTGGAAAATACTGGAAGATACCGATCAGCTGAACCAAGGAGTGGACTTGTGAGTTGGTAAGAAAATTGAATTATGTAAGTAATAATACTTCCCAAGCATTTGATTTTTGGTTGGATATTATATTGGGGGGCTATATTACAGAATTGGTAATCGATTGCACACAGTGATATAGTGTTATAGAACGAAGACTTCTTTAAGGGTCCATTGAAGTAATTGAGTATGTCGATAAATATTTTTCAGTGTGATAAATGCTTGATGGCGAACAGTTAAAGGACTCCGCGCACATAGGGGAACTGGGATTGGCTAGGAGCTGGTCTGAAGGTAGGAGAGAAGAAATGAATAAGGAAGGAGAGGACTGAGGATGCAGAAAAACGAGGAAGGAGAGGACTGAGGATGCAGAAAAACGAGGAAGGAATATGAAAAAGAGAAGACGAATTTGGGGTATTATGCAGTGGAAGAAGGTACAAGAAGTTGAAGAGTGAGGCTGAGAAGAGAGAGCAACACAGTGAGTACCGAGAACCTTGTGCAGAAGATTGTAGAAGTACAATATATGGAAGGAGAAGAGGGGGATACTCAGTGCATTCCTATTATATAAGAACTGGTAAGTCCTATTCGTGTAAATACTAATATCGACAGACCACTAACAAAAATAATTGAAATTGAGTGTTTYRTGAYAATTACCATTTGGTAAAAAAATAGCAGAACTCTCAAATAACACTCTAATCAATAGCTAGACCAAACTGGGTTTTGGCTGGATTCCTTAACTCGAATGGTTTCAACCACGCTTCCAATAATTCCAACAAAGGTAATTTTTGTTTCATGTTTAGCTTACTTTCAAAAGACAATACAGGAATGTGTTCATTGCTGATGGTTTATGTCGTTAGAATCAGTGCTCAGCTGTCTAGGCATGGCGTCTGATTATTGCATATTTTTATGGTGTATGTAATTGTAATAAGTGTAAACTCTACTGTACGAAAATTTGAACATGGCGAAAATTCTGTGAAATACCCAATGATATTTTTTACTGCTTTCATTTTCGGTGGAAATTTTGAGTACGAAATTAATTCAGCCATAGATAGACAATTAGGTTACCCATCATTATAGAAAATTATATTATTAAATAAATAGACTTGAATCCTGTGAAATTTTCAAGGGTAGCTTGACTTTGGCATGGATCAATGTTCTATGCATTTCAAAACTTCACTGTAAATATTTTGTCCCATTTTAAACCAACCCAAATACTCAAAAAATCTATAAAACTTTTAAATTTACCAGAAATTTAAAACCACATTACATAAAAACAAAACATACTGTAAATATTGCTCTTAAAACAGCACCACATAAAAACATAATATTGCTCCCAAGTTAACCACTCCCTGCAGAATTAATTACCCATCATCTACGGATCATTGAAAATGGGTAAACACGATATGATATCGTCAGTAGTAGGTACGTCTGATCATTTCAATAATGAATGCGAGCAAAATCAGTGTCGGGGAATCGAATAGTAATGAGGCGTTTGATTCGATATAGGAGCAGAAAACTCTTTATTATATAGGCATTGCGCATGCGGTTTCAAGGTTTCACGTACTGGAAGGTGTAGTACTCTCGGAGGTTCATGTGCTGACGTGCAGAGATTTTTATGAGGCCAGACTTGACAGGGTTGTCACGCCGATGACAGGGTTTAATGGTTTTCTGAACAAAGTATATGGGCTCCTTCACTGTAGGGATGACGCATCGCAAAAAGTAATGTTACGATTGTTGTCAGAACGTAACGAGATATGTGGTTGAATCGTTTTGCGCCAAGAATACTGAATGTGGTCTTTTGACTAGGGCAGTTGGTATATACATTGTTGAATCGTCTTGGTATATACATTCAAATATATCAAATATCATCAAATATCCAATTGTATATACAATCTGCTGGAGTATTCAATGTTGTTCAATAGACTGGTTATAAAGGTATATACAACTTGTTGAAGTATTGACTAGGGTAGTTGGTATATACATTGTTGAATCGTCTTGTTATATACATTCAAATATATCAAATATCCAATTGTATATACAATCTGCTAGAGTATTCAATGTTGTTCAATAGACTGATTACTTGTTGAAGCATTGAATGTTGCTCAGTAGACTGGTTACTGCTCCCCGTGTCTTTAATGGAGACTGTGTACCATAACTAAAGCCGTTCCTCCTTGCCCTTAAAGATGATGATCCAGTGGCTCTTCATTACAAGCTGATGTTAAAGCTTCCACATCAAGCAACAGATTCGCTGCAGGATCGAGTCCTGATTCTTCCCCTCGGGAGATTTACGGTCGTACTCAGTGCTACAGAGTTATAACCAGCGCCAATCGCTCTTATTGTTTGTTGAAAACGATCGAGCAGATTGACGGTACTTCAATCTTGAATCGAAGTTTATCTGGGAAGCTGCTTTGTTTTCCAATCGAATCTACCGCTTTCGCACAATAACTCATTTATCTTGAATATGTAAAGTTTATCTCTCCAAAGCTGTTTTGTTTTCCAATGGAATCACAGTAACAAGTACTAGATTCCATTACTCTCACTTAGTAAATTGCGAATTACTGTAAATTTTGTAGAGCATCAGGAGGTAGACTCGACCAGGCCGTCCTGAGGCTTCCTCATCATGTTGATTTTCAGATTCAAATTCATATCGAGGCATGGACGTCTCTAGATGCATTGTCGATGGAGGGACCTCCATCCATCTGTGTAATGTCTCTTTTAGACGGGAGCTGCGGTTAGACCATCGGACGCAAGCGTTGCGAGCTCAACGTTTGACTTCACATTGTGTGCGTCCAATCACACAGAAGAGTTAAAGTTTAGGGCTTTCAAACTGATTGAATTAGGGTGGTTATATTGGAGAGACTACCTTTTCATAATGTAGGAGGAAAGTGTATAATTCTTTTCCAACAATTTCATTTAAGGTTACTAGGAAGATGTGTAATTTTTTTGTGTGTATAATATGTAGTCAACAAATAATATTTAAAATAAATATTAATAATAAAAAACTATTTTGATGTTAATAATAAATAAAATATTTTAATTTTTATTTTAAGTAAAATATTTTATTTAAAAAAAAAATTGGTTGAATCATTTATTTCATTTAGGGTTACTAGGAATATGTGTAATTTTTTTTTTTTATAATATGTAGTCAACAAATAATATTTAAAATGAATATTAATAATAAAAAACTATTTTGATGTTAATACTAAATAAAATATTTTAATTTCTATTTTAAGTAAAATATTTTATTTCAAAAAAAAATTGGTTGAATCATTTATTTCATTTAGGGTTACTAGGAAGATGTGTAATTTTTTTGTGTGTATAATATGTAGTCAACAAATAATATTTAAAATGAATATTAATAATAAAAAACTATTTTGATGTTAATAAAAAATAAAATATTTTAATTTCTATTTTAAGTAAAATATTTTATTTAAAAAAAAATTGGTTGAATCATTTATATGATTTTTTAGTCAATATAAATAGAAATATAAAGTAGATGTGTAATTTTTTTTTATGAGTTAGTAGGTAGAATTTAAAAAATATTAATAACAAAAAACTATTTCTATGTCAACTATAAATAAAATAATTTAATATTCTTTAAAGTAAAATATTTCATTATCAACTTTATATAAAATACCAATATATCCATAACAAAGTATTATAAAATAATTTGACACATTGAATTCAACTTTAATTTCAAAAAGAATTTGATGTCTTAATTTTTAATGAAGTAATGGAAAATGATTTAGTACATTCGATTAAAGCAACTATGATATGAAGGTATCAATATGAATATGTTAAAGGTGGAGTGAATTAGACATATTTATACCAAACAATATAGAATAAAATACAAATAGAAATATGAACAACATAATAAAAAACAAATAAAACGAATGTGATTAGAATAGGAATAGAGTACATAAATTAAATGACCACAATGTTAAAAAATAAATGTCAATATAATGAATGGAAATATATGAACATATATTGTTAAAGGAGAATATTTAATGAAGGGCATGTGTAAGATAATGATGGTCTCTCATGAATAGTTATTGGTAATGCAAACATGGAAAAACAACAGTGGAGGGATTATTCAAGGTACTTTCACAATGAATTTGGATATGGTCTAAAAAGATGAAACTTGGTAAATTGAATTAGCTTTCTCAAGATATAATTTTTATTTATAGAAATTGTGAATAATTGTGTAAAATTATAGTTTTTCTAAGAGTGTGGTATGTTATTTTTCAACCAAAATATAAGGCATAATTCTCCATTAAGTGTTGAGTACCTTAACTATGCAATTTCCTTGAAAAAAAGTGTATACTTGTAGAGAACCCATTGTTCTAGTGCTATGTTATTTTTCAAGAAAAATATAAAGCACATGTTTCCATTAGTGCAAGTGTTGAGTACCTACTGAAAATATTTGTATAATTGTTATATTGCAGTGTATTTTTTCAAAATTTATAATATTAATTTTATATTTTTTAAAATTATGAAAGTCAATATATTTTTGAGATTACAATGGCTTGGCTTCATACGAGAGTCTTAACATTATCAAACAAATTTTATTTTATTTTAGATTATAGATCTTCGTCTCTTCTAGTGAAACATATAACTTATTTTAAAAATGGTTAAGTTGATAAAAACATGTGAGGTTCTTAATATTATCAAACAAATTTTATTTTATTTTACATTATAGATCTCCATCTCTTCTAGTGCAACATATAACTTATTTTAAAAATGTTTAAGTTGATAAAAACATGTGAGGGTCTTAACATTATCAAACAAATTTTATTTTATTCTAGATTATAGATCTCCATCTCTTCTAGCGGAGGATATAACTTATTTTAAAAATGGTTAAGTTGATAAAAAAAAATGCTCAAAGAACGCACATGTGTTCCTCGAAAACATGCCCACTCCTATGTATTTTTGTTTTGTTTCATTCTTTCTCTTGTTCTACCCCCTTCTCTCCCCTACACATGTACCCTTCATCTTATC